>JAQJVL010002717.1:0-84779 GCA_035578905.1 Stictocephala bisonia | reverse complement strand
CAATAAATAGATAATTAAAAGATGTAAGATCATTGATTTTAACAGACCACACACATAACAAATCAAGTAGTTGTTTGGGTATTTTATAACTGGTATTAATCATTTTATGGTTACATTGTTGCATTGTTGTAATTTTTTAATAACAGCTGATGGTCATGTTAACATTAATTCACACAATTTTGTGGCACATAAGACCAAGAATTCGTAAATCTATATTTTGTTAAAATCTATTCTTTCAGTTACTAAAACATTAAGCTTTGTTAGTCAAATACGAATAACCCAATTGAAAGATCAATTATAAAGAAAGTTTTTAACGCTGTTTGCCATCTTCCACACACTCTTAGATACAAAAGTCATCTTATGTTTAAAATATAATTCTCAAATATTTCAAATTTTATACATTTAGTCATTTTAAACCTTAAACAATAGTAAAAGGTGGCCAATGGTAAGGAATAGCAGTTTATTTTTATCAAAATTTATCACGCTTCAAGAATTCATAAAAGAGTTGGCTATTCTATTGGAATTAATATTGGAAAAACTACATTTCACGTGTTACTAATTTTGTACCAACCCTTTAAAAATGTGTTATTTGAAAAGAAGTTTGAATAAACAAATATTTAAACCCGCTATTTTATTCCACATACAATGTGCAATAACCCAAAATATTTATAAACCCTAAGTACCTGTTTAATACCAAAATGAGAAATTAGTAACTACAACAAAATACTTTGTAAGACAAAATTAAATGTTCATAAGAGTCTAATTTAACATGTTTAATTTAATATGTCTAATTTAATTCTAACATGTTGAGTTGTTACAGAAATTTTCATTGGAAAACAACATTTAAACCAATGGCTATTATAAATACAATTGAACTACAAGAATGTGTACTAATACTTAATGCACGTAAGAAAGACAGTGAACAAAAAACTGTTAACCCTATGTTTTGAATCTCTTGGTCAACATAACATTGATGGATCCATTACTATATGAGCTATTCTTCCCTCTTTACCATAACCAAAATCTTCCGTTACTTGGAGCGCTAGCAGTGGAAGTAGTTACTGTATGTTATTGTTACAAATATCATGTAATTTCGTTTTATTTATTTATTCATAAGACGCCGATCGTCAAGATATGGGCGAATATGGATTTCGAATGAGTGTGATGAGTGTAGATGACCGAATGTAGTCATTGTTACAAACTAAGGCCGACTATTCCTTAGAAAGTGTCATTAATTAATAGCCCAATGACAAATGAACAGCCGGTGATTATCAGCTGATCCTCTCAAAATGTATTGACTCTGATTGGGATCAAACTGAGAACCATTAGCACATGAAGCTGGAATTGAACCAACTACGTTTACCAGATCTAACAACATGATGACATGATTACAATTTCAATAAACAGATAATTACTAGGGTTAACTCAATAACAGATTTAGATGTAATTGATAGAGAATTATCGTTTGCCAACCACGTAGAGAAATGTGTAAAGGCGTTGTTTTGGTTTATAATAAGACAATGGATGAATTAAAAAAATATTAGATCATTCATTGTATTGTACACATCCTTAGTCAGACCAAACTTACTTGTTTGGTAACCAAAGTTACTTGAAAACCTTTTTTTTTTTGTTTAGTCCTTCACATTTAAACCATGAAGAAATTATTGAGTGAAAGTAAAAAAAAATGTTTGAAATATTTATACTTTAAATGCTTCACTGTATACACATATTTTGGTTCTGTACAGTGAGTTGTTGGACATGTTTGCGTTAGAGTCTAAGTCTGAGGATGCATCGCAGATATATTTCTGGGGCCTGCAGAGTCGGGTGGATGACGTGTATTGCATGGGTGTACCGACTACAACAGTAGGAACACGTCTCTGTTCAACATCTCCCACTCTCGCACAGTGACACGATCGTTTTTCTCTCTGTCGCGGATGAAGATGGGTTACAATTCATATACTGTATATATACATATATATATATAAAGAACAACACTTGGTAATCTTTTGTGGTGTTTTTAATATTCAAAATCGATTTATGTCTCAAAGGACCATTTTCCGTTGAACAGAATGAAATAAGGTTATAAAAATATTTAACTTTAGAATAATTAATTCAACAGCTGACACTATAAAAATTTAAATAAAAATGTAGAGGTAAATGGATAAGTTGTAGATCTTGTTAAATTTTATAATTTTGCATCTTCATGATAGAATCAAACATAATATTTGAGTCAAATTTTATTTGATGGTTGAGTAATAATGATGGGTTTTCTTTTGTGTTTTTGTATATGTAAAATTTTTAAATAGTATCTATTTTTTTACTTTTGGGTGCAAAATGGAATGTCTAAATTTTCTTCAATTGATGAAATATTATGGTTTTCTTGAATTAAATGTTCAGCAAATGCTGATAAATTTTGATGTTTGTTTTTTGGTATATGTTCCTTGAATCTTTTACAAAAACTTCTTTCTGTTTGGCCAATGTAATATTTAGGACGAGTTGAACATTTAATTTTATAAATTCCAGAATTATTGTATTTGTTTTCATTATTTTTATTACAATTACAATTCAATGCTTATTAATGGGTCTGACATTGATGTTCATTTTGATAGTTTGAACGTTTTTAAAATAAAATGTTTTTCCTTGTTGTCATGTAAATATAAATAGTGTGAACCTTTGTACCAAGTATAATTTTCTCTTACCAATACCATATTATTTATTTACTTATCTTGATAAATAAATAAATAACCTATAAAGGCTAAGCTATTGTTTATTGTTAGTTATATATTTATTGTTATTAATTTTGTTTTGTAATTCTTTATTATTATTATTTGTTATTTTTGAGATTATATTATTGTTACGAATTTATGCTGAAGTAGTATTGAAGACTTGGACTTATATTTAATATTGGACTGAACTCAAACCATTATTAAATTGTTATTATACGTGAACTGCTATAATGTAATTAGGTTTTATAGCACAAAAATAAATTAAATAAATAAATACAAATATACACACATTACTTGTTTCTTGCAGCTACCATTTTATTAATTAAAAAATTTATAAAAGTTGTGCTATATACTTGGAAAAAAGTCCAAAGGTTATCTGATATTTAAAAAATATATCAAGTGATTTGTCACAAAGTTAAATTCAGTCCATCATGCCATTTAAGACCTGCCTCACTAATTCTATTTAAGCTAGCTAATTCCTCTGTAAAACAGTGCAGGGGGCACTCTGTAACTATGTGATTTAATGTTTGTATAGACTGTCTGCAATCTCATGATTGATGTAGTGTCAATCCGTAGATGTAATACAAATAATAAATAAATTTGATTAAATTTGAATACCGTTGGAAATGGAAAAAAATGTGTGCATTATGTTACCAGATTTGTGTGCTATGGTTTTGGTTTTGTTGCTTGTTTTTTAAAGTAAAATATTGTTAATAGTTTATTGGAATATTGTATATAGTTTGGCGCTTTGATTGTGACCTAATTAAAGATTCTGTGTGAGAGAGATAAAGATAGTCATTGAAGTGAGACAGAAAATTAGTCCTCTCCCACCACTGAATCAACTTGCCACTGGGCCACTTTAACATTTCGTTGTCATGGATACGCAGTAGGAAGCTCTGCCTATTGCGTAATTGTACTAGGTGATCATTGGCGGGCAAGGAACGTGGAGGGAACTAGAATTTAGTAAAACTGGAACATGGCATAAGGGGAAAAGGAGCTGTGATAAGAGGAATCAGCTGGTGTAGGGCGGTTTGTGTCATTACCGATATGTTGAGGTTATATTGTAATTTGATTTATGATATTATTATGCTTTAAATATATATTTTATTTCAAATACTTATAATGTGATTGAGATGTTCAGTGACCTACCTTCAAACTGAAATGATATTTATCACTAATGTTTTATTTACATATTACTTCTTATGCAATTTTAAAAGGTATGCTTTGCTAGCTGTATAAGTCATAATAGATCGATCAAGAAAGTTGTATTCAATTTCAATATATGATTATAATTTAAAATGTAATATTTCTACGAAAATTGTAATGTACAAGATTACGGCTACATTATATTAAACCACAAAAAAACTTCAAAAAGTAAAAAAGGACGCCAAGCATATTAAAAAAAGTTATAGATAAATAAGCCAAAAAAGATGTGAACTCAAAATTAGATGGCTAAGTACCTTCGGTACTCCAATGAAACAAACAAACCATAACCATGCAAACAAACTGGAAAAATATGGACATGAATGAAAATTAAAACACTTGGCGGTGGCTTTTTTTCAAACTTACTAGAACGCCAACGCCAAGGATTTTAATTTTCGTTCATGTCCATAATTTTTCCAATTTGTTTGCATAGTTTGTTTGTTTCAATGGAGTACCGAAGGTACTTAGCCATCTCATATTGATTTCACGTTTTTGTTTGTTTGTTTATGTTTATCTATAACTTTTTTAATGTGCTTGGTGTCCATTTTTTACTTTTTTGAGGTTTTTATGGTTTGATTTCACATAATTTTTGTTTAAAATGAAAATAATTACCTGTGTGTTCATTGTATGTTATGTTGGTTAACTATCTAGAAAACGAGGCGGTAGGAATCTCCTGCATCTCCTATGACGTCACATGGGCGAAATGACAACAACATAGACAAAAATACTGTTCTAATTTCCGTAGTTTACAATTTCAACTGATTAGTGGTTCAATGATTCAACGGTTTGTATCATGCCAATCAACAAGTCATGTTACAGGCTTGGTAATGCTAAATACTAATATCATTGACCTTATATTAGAAGGTCTATGCTAATATAAAGACAATATGCATGATAAAATAATAGTTGCTGTGATCATGCACAAGTCAAATAAACAAGGTGTTCAATTTTAAAACCAACAAAGCTGTCAATGGAAAAATCATGCAAGTATTAAAATATATACAGAATACATGCAAACTACACATGCTGAGTAGATAATACCATTGATTTTACTATATAAATAGAAGGTCTATGGTAAAAGGCAAATTTCCATTCTTTTTTCAAAAGATATTTTAACCTTGGTTGAGTTTCAACCATATCAGAAATTATGTTGGCTGCACTTTTTCTGCTTTTTAAATATCGTCTGTGTAACTTAGCTGTCAAGTGTCAACTGATGAGTGATGTTGGATGAAGAATGTGAGGTTAGTGGTTTATAGCGTAAAAACCAAGATTTTATAAATACAAGGTACCATGATATAAGGATAGTAAAATTAAAATGCCATAGATTTAAATAGTTCATAAATAATTGATCTAATATGTATTTATAAATGTAAAATCAAATAACTTATGCAAAATTATTTTTTCAGTGCGAAAAATGCATGTTTTACTAACATAACCTAACTTATCATAATTGTCTATTTTCTCAACAAAAAATCGTAATTTGCGTTAAATTCGAGTATTTGGCCTTCGTGACGGCCTGCTGGCCGTCACTCCGGTGGGAATATAGGTGAATTCGGTTTTTGAGATTAATATTAATAGTTGTATATAATGATCGCGTAATGGCCGCTAATCGCGATCCGCTGCGACAGTAGTTTTTCCGTTATATCTTGAGAAATATTTGTAATAGACCAAAATAGTTTTCAAATTTGTATTCAGCGCCAAAAACCACGTCAAAATAAAAAAAGATGATTAAAATACCACTTAAATTAACGGAAATTGACAAAAATACTAAAAGTTGTAACATAGGTTTTTTTCGGATTTTTCGATAAAATACGTTATTTCCGCGGAATAAAAAGCATATCTCGTGAAAATACAGCCAATTCTATGCCCATTTCAAGCAAAATGTTCCAAATTTGTTTGGTGGCAAGAAACTGCATAAATACCACATAGGGTTTCATTTCCAGATTTGTAACATCATATTATTTACTGTAATTTATGACTAACTTTTCTCTTGTAAATCATCTCTTATAATTAATTTGGAGTTATTGTTTGGTTAGTGGAGCTAGTTTATTCAAGAGAAATTAAACCGAGCACAAATTTAAAGTGGGTCAATACATTGATTAGGAAGCTTTCTGATCCATAGAAAATTAGTTTAACATTTATTTCATAAATGATATTGTTCTGTTTTTAATTATTCCATATACCGAAATGATACTCTGCTTTGTGTCAGCATTTAGAAACCTTATTTTCATCCCACTGTTCAAAATTACTGAAGTAACTTGGTTAGTCTTCACAGTTTAGTCAAATTTATTTGGTCAGTACATAGGTTATTTAGATAAAATTTAGTAACTGTTGAACATCACATAAGTTGTAATTAAATTTCAATTTTATTTCAGTTTAAAGTGTAGGCTATTTGAGAAAGCTGCCCGTAGTAAACGAGAAAACTTAGAATTTCTCGTAGCCTTATTTATTAGCTTTAGAAATTCTTTGATTGATGTGTTTAACTAAGTCATACACTTAATATTGTGTAATATAATGTATTCTTGTTATATATAATGATGGAGTTTAAAAGTAGCCAATGTTGTAGGTTTACTGATACTTGAAAAATTTTATTAAATTATAAATAAATAACAATGTAGTTTTTATTCACTTAAGGAATTATAATAGGCCTAAGTGGTACATTCGAAGACTTATTTTGTAGTTACTTTTTTGTTGTGGAAATCAATTTTTTTGTAATGAAAATTGGAAAACTCAATTTCACAACTTTTAGTATTTTGACATATTTATATTACTGTATTTCAAATAATTTTTAAAGTCCTTTTCTCATTTGATGTGTTTCTTACGTTGAATACAAATTTCAACATAATTTTTGTCTATGACAATTATTTATTAAGGTTATTGTAGGCCCTCTGTAAAGAGCCCCAAATCCGAACTCCACAAATCCAAAATTTTGGCAAATCTTAACCAATGAAAACTGGAAATTAAGTAAATAAAAATTGAAAATGTGTGTATTATACAGTGTACAGTATTTAACCAGAAAATCAAATAGTGTAGGATTAATTAATTTCTGTTGTAGCACACTCCAATGCAAGACCAGTTGCATAGGTCTATTAAACAACAGTTTAGATTAAAGTCATATATTGCCACTAACAAAACTAAAATTTGCACAGGCAAAGGTTAAATATTAAAGTAAAGTTATTATAATTACAGTACTAACTTTAACATCGTATACTAAAACTACAACTACAGCATAACATCTAAAACTAAAACTACTCTTTCTTTCTTTTCAAGTAAGTAAATTGGCTTTTAAATTTGTTGGGATCATTAACATTCTTTATGTACTGTGGGAGGGAATTAAACAATGATATGCAGGAAGAATATGTTTTGTTTCTAAAAAAGTGGTGTTATGGCGAGGTAGGGTTATGTTGTTATTGTGACGCAGTTGGTATATACGGTTATTTGAAATATGGGATGTAAATAAATAAAAAAATGTTATTAGAAATGTCAGGCTGTTAAGAAATAAATTGATGGGAAAGTTAGTACGCCTTTCTCTCAAAACAGTGATCTGCATGACTGGTTCCTGGCCAAGTGAAAAACTATTCGAACTCCTCTTTTCTGTAACCTGAAAACATACTGAGTCTTGGTACTTTCACATGTAAATTGGTACTGCATAAGATAAATAAGGATAAAAGCAACCATGATAAGCCATCAAAAGGATGTCAGCATTTTTGAAACAGGCAAGTCAAAATAGTAAAAAAATACTGCTATTTAGCCTACTTGTTACTTTTTCAATATGGTTTGAGAAGTTCAGATTACAGTGAAAAGTAACACCAAGATATTTTACAGTGGATGAAGGACTAAACTCGGTGTCGCCTATGATAATATTCAAACAATCGTTATCCAACTGGCTTCTGATTGCAGAATCTACTACCTTGGTCTTTGTTGCATTGATGCATAAAGAGTTGTCCTCTAGCCACTGAAGCAGTCTAAAAACATTTGATTCTCCAGCTGTGTCCTAACCAGAAACTACTAGGGATGTATCATCAGCAAACAAGTACAAGTGAGAGTTTGATATAGATCTGGCTGTCATTCATAAAGAGGAGAAACAATACATGATCAAGAACCGATCCCTATGGCACACCAGTTCTGACAACTAGTTCTTGAGAAAGTTGTTATTTAGCAGTCCTGTTCATAATTAAAATTTACTATGAACAGCAAATCAAACATCATAAAGCAGAGCCATATGTTAAAATAATACAGTAACTTCAGTACTGAACACTTAACATGTAGCTATACAGTGAATAAAAACTGTGTACCGTAATGTTAAAATAATAGAGTAATTGCAGTATTTAACACTATAAGCTTTTTGTCAAACTAGTTTTAGATAGGTCTATATAGTTTTTAGTGAAAAATGTAAAATGGTGGCTAGCTTATTAATCTTGGAGCACTCGCGCCTCTCTTGTGACACCAGGACTCGCACAGTGGTCTTTTTGTCCGCTATGCATTAATTACTAGGGGACACCCCTGCATGCTTCGCGTGCCAACCCAGTCATGCACTGTACTCCAGAGACCTCGGCCTTCGGCCTCAGTAATGCCGGTTGGTGGTTAGTTTCAGTCGCTACACTTGTGACACCTCGGCCTTCGGCCTTGGACTGTATTTTTTACCTACAAATATTAGTGGATAAACTGTATCGCGTAAAATCACAATAATCAATTTATTTGCAGTATCTTACTCACATTACTTGCGTTGTTACCTGTTTATTAGTATAAATACCTAATACTCAATTCAATTCATTTGTTTTTGTTAAACAACTGAAGATTAATTAAATAAGTAAAATATCTGCATTATATCACCACTGAAACCTTCAAGTCCAGTAGAGTGAACCATAAAACAGTAGGTGTGACAAAACATATCAGTTACAGACTCACTCAGTTCCTATGACTCCATGTCATGGTCAGTCTACATAATAATATCTTCACCTAATGAGTCATTATCACTAAAGTTTCCTTCATCACAATCATTTTCATCAAATAAAGTTCTTCTTGCATGATCTTGATCACGTAACAGTAATTCATAGGCTGATTCTTCTTTTTCTCAACGCTCAAAAGAAGTCGTTATATTCACTCTGTTTCTTTAGTCCCTTTAGTGCTCATTTTTTATTTAAAAAAGTATCCTAATACAAGTATATACACAAACACTTTACTATATATAAATATTTACACTAAACACGCAAAAAAATTAAATACATTCATTTTATAACAACTATTACAAAAGAAAATTATTACTCTCTGAAAATTCGCTAAGCGGAAGATTGATCACAAACGTGTACGTTGTTATTCAAGTTTATGTGACTGACTTGCACTAACAGTAAACAAAACTAGTGGTAGGTTCAAAATAGACAGGGGAAGGATTAGAATCCGGAAAGACGCAATTGTCTCAAGGTCTGAGACAGGAAACTAAAAAAAACAGAAGTGTGTGGACAAAAGGACCACGCAGGGAGTCCTCAAAGGTTAAGCTTATAAATAGGTTTTTGGACTTAAGTTAACAAGAATTTTTTTCTTATTTTGACCCAAGGAACCATATCTTTAAGTTTGGGAACGTAGTTTAACCCTTGCACTGGTGATCAAATTTGTCTTGACCGGCAGGCCATTTTTACAGTTTGATTTGATGTTGAGTTTGATTTATTAGTTGAGTGTTCATAAAATTTCTTAATAAACATGCAATGTAATATGATTCGTGAAATATGACGCTGCTAGTACAAATGGTCTGAAAATGAGTCGTAAATTACGACTTTGCCAGTGTGAGGGTTAATGGCACCTCGTATAAATGTTTCTAATAATGATATTTTTAGCGAAAACTTCATTTCTTTCTTTCATTTAAATGAAAGATGTTTCATGAAAACTTTCATTTAACATTTAATACAATTCTTAACCATGAGCAGCAGACAGTGTGGGCTGTTCAAATAACTGATAACTGTGTGTCTTGGAGTAAGAGTGGAATAACATCACTGTATAAAACACCCAGTAGCAACACTCTGCTACAAAGTTTGTGGCAAGCACGGCATTGGCGCTCGTAGCGACGGGAGTCAGAAGTGCGTATTATTTTACACCCACAGCTGTTATTAGTAAATACCAAATAACCTGTCATGGCCCTTTTTCTGTTGATATTATTTCACTTATTTGCAAGACACAATTCAAAACAACGTTATTGAGGTGTGTTGTATGGTCCTGCTCTTAGGAGCGCTAGCGTTCCACTAGTCCCATAACAATTAAATGGGATGTCCTACTGGGTATTTTATACTGTGATAACGTAATCTCCACTCACCACTCTACACTAAAGAGTAATTTTGAGCTTGGTAGACCTACCTACCAATGTGTTTATGTTCATTATTATGTTTGGTATATGTCTTGATTGTTATTTATTTTGTTTTTCGTTGTTGAAAACTACCTCCCCTGTAAATGTAAGCTAATTTTTTACCTCTTAACTTAATGACAAATGTTTTTTGTTTTTATACAGGGTCTGGCAGAAAAACCTCCCCTATTAGAGAAGCTAAAGAAAAAAAACGGAATAAGGTAGGGCATTTTTATTACCTAAAAGTACATATTGTGCCGTTTAAGAATATGTACCATTACTTTACTGTTTAAACATTACATCTCTCAAATGGTTTCCCCCACTGTAAACACACTGGTTGAGTCGTTCTCTGAAGTTCTCCGTTACTTTACGAGCTATGTCAGGTGGAATGGCTTCAACTTCTCGAGTTATCACATCTTTTAGGGTTTTTAAAGTTTGAGGACGATGTTCATAAACCTTGGGTTTTAAATAGTATCAGAAAAAAAATCACAGGGTGTTCAGTCCGGCGAACGTTGTGGCCAGCCTATGTCATCACGCAAAGAAATAACATGTCCAGGCCAGGAAACATTTTCTTCACCGGTGCCAGTGACTGCCATGCTGTGTGGAACCACACGTTCTCAATCTTATTAAAAAGCTCCCTTAGTTTAGGCTGGAGGAATTCGAGGAGTATCGCACAACACCGTTCACTATTTACAGTTATCCCACCATTTCCTTAGAAAAAGTACGGACCATTCGCTAAAAAATTAAAAACAGCACACCATACTGTTACTTTGGGGCTATTCATCAGCGGTCATTGATAGAGTTCTTGGAGGTTGTGTTCAGACCAGTACCTGCAATGTTGGTTGTTCAGTGCTCTGGAAAATTAAAAGTGTGCATCGTCAGAAAAAAATCACAACATCTTCTTTGCAGATGTTCCGAAGAAGGTCTTGGCACAATGTTACACGTACACCACAGTCTCTTTGACTCAGTTCCTGAACAATAACACACTGAAAACAGCAAGTATGCAGGTACTCAACGACACGCCCCCCACTACTCTGCTCCATCTCTTGTCTGCTTAACGTTACTTTATAATCGGGGAGTTTTTTCTGACGGACCCTGTAGAAGGGTATAGAAATTGTATAATTACTGTAATGATAATATATTTGTTATTTTTACATTTAAGAAACAATATAAATTCTTTTCTATACTCAATTAATTTTCTTGTACTTTATATTTGTCAATATAAATTTTATTTTAATTTCTACATAGAGAACAAATGACTGAAACAATTTATGGTTTAAATGATTACAAATTTAACATTTTTGTTACATATAAACTGTTGATATAATTTCAGGTGAATGCACATAAGAGTGTTTTTCGTCACAACTAGTTAAAAACTACAACAAAATGGTGAGGGTTATTAACCAAGAAACTTTTGATAGTATTGTCAAAGAAAATGTGGATGATTTTGGAATGGCAATAGAAGAAGCTATTGAAGATGCCATTAAGCAACTTGAGGCTCAGGTTTGTTTAAAATGTGTTACTGTTTATAATTTAAAAAAATCCATTTATATTTTTAAAGAAAATTGTTCCAATTATTAATCAACTAATTAATTTATTCTTGGAGTGAAGTGTGCTGTAATTGCTTTCGTATTCAACTCATAGTTCTGTAATTGCTCATTTGAGTTTTCACTTCCACCAGACATCAACAAAACCAATATTTGAAGCCAAATTTAGTATATCATTGATTTTATTCACAAATAGATTTCCCGTCCAATGTTAAATTTTGAGTCTCAAAAATATCAGCTATTTGTGTAGTCCATTGTGGAGTGCTAGTGTAGTCCTGTGTAGTAATGCAGTTTAAATCAGCTGTGATTGCGGTCCTCACTAACTAACAAAATTACAGGCACAAATATTCCTATTAGATGGAATATCTAATGTAGGTGTTTATAATCATGGGTATAACATTGTAACTTTATATATTTTTTCAAGTAAATAAAATTTAAACAAAATAATTTTGTTTTATTTATTTATTTTTTATTTATTCTTAAGACGCTGATCGTCAAGATATGGGCGAATATGGATTTCGAATGAGTGTAGTCATTGTTACTATCTGAGTTTGACTTAGCTCAGAAAGGACTATTCATTAATAGCCCAATAGCTAGGGCAACTATGGGACCTACAGCTTTACGTGGAATCCGAACCACGTAGTGTTGGTCTGATTTTCAGCTAACTGACAAGTCTGACACTCAGTTCTCTTCCCCACACAACATATGAACCTTGACTACCATCCAACATGAACACCCCAGACTTCTCTAGTAGTGTCCACGTTCATGGCAACCATTGAGCGGACGTCGTGCCGGTATTAAGAGGACTGAGCATATAACATCACTCCAAACACTTTGTTCCCAAGTAGCTGGGTTATAGCACTGCGCCACCAGCGCCGACATGTTAATATCTCTAATAAATTACATGTTCATATTATAAATAGGTTTTTTGACTTAAGTTAACAGGAATTTTTTTCATGCTTGTCTGTGAAATCCTTAAAAATCACTCTAGCATTTTCAGAAAAACACATGGTACTCGGATGATTAAAGACATAATATGAGATTTATAGTTTGCTATGTTGATATAATAACACAGTTTGTTTCAACTGAATTGTAGCAGTTTTAAGTTAATTGTTTCTTAACCCTAGAACTGATGATACTTATTTTCTAGAATGATGAGGCCCTTTTAACTGGTTTGTTGATATATTTAAAAATAAATCATAATAAATATACAGTGAGCCTAAAATATATGTTGTTGTATATCATTTTATTCCATTTGAACTACAGAATAACAAAAAGCAATAATATTTATTATTTTCTTACATCAAAATATTTTTTTTCATTAGTAATAAAAAAATTAATAAAATCAAAATAATATTTTTACTTTACCTGTTTACAGTTTTTGTTCCACAGGAGCAAGACACAAATGTTAAATATAAAAAATGTTCACCATTTCATAGAATAAAAAACGTTATATGTACATTTTCATCATAATATAAAAAATAAGAAAGTTATTTACAAAAAACTAAATTATATACAAGGCTGCTGTGATGAATGACGCTTAGTCCGAATCATCTTCAGATGCCTTCCTTTTTCTCCCAGTCTGGGTAGGCCTATAGAAATGTACCAATTTGGGGTAGCATGTAGGTTTAAAAAATCTAATCTAGCATCTATCTAATCTAAAAAATCTAAAAAAAATTAAAATCTGCCAACGAAACATTGTCCGCAAATTCTTCTGCAGATATATCACTTTCGGCATCTGAACTAATGTATTCATCGTCTAGAATATTCCGAATGTCTTCTGATCCGACAGGATCATCCATTTTAGGTTATAATAAAAACAATAACAATTAATAATCCACTCACGAACAGTAACAATGCGACACTGGAGCACGCCCGCGCGCCAAATCGTTTCCCGCGCATCGCCATCAGCTGGCAATGATGCGTGCGCATGCGGCATTTAGATTTATTTTCAGCCAGTAAACAAATCACTGATCATTCGGATATTACTATCGATGTAGAAAACAAAACAGAGAATCGATTAGTGTAAATCACAACAACATAGATTAAGTGGTTACGGAGCTACGCGGCCGTGAATTAATGCGTCGTAAAACGCGACTTTATCAGTAAAGGGATACGTAAATGAGTCGTAATTTACGACTCATATCAGTTCTAGGGTTAAAAACCTTTTTGTGCTTATATAACAATATTGTTTAACCCTGGAGCTGCTGATAATTTTTTCTAATATACCAAGGGGTTTTCTCAATTAGTGTAAGCCTATCTTCAAAAATCATTACAAATATTTAGTTAGAATGTTACCAAGTTATGTAATTTATCATTTATTTCTGAAAAAGACTTAGATTGTAATTGCAATTGAATCATATGCAGAAGGTTTTGTATGTATTATTTTTGAAAAAGTTTGATGTAATAATACTATTTCTAAAAAATATTTTTTCAAGTTTTTGGTCACCTAAGTGTCTAAAAATTCTCAAAATAAAAAATCCAAGATAGCCAGAATGTAGGAAATGTCTTATACTTTTCGGATTATATATAAATAAAAACAATTGTGCTCTTTTACACAAATGATGAAAATTCATCGCTCATTTCTTAGCAACAACAACAATGAAATATTAAATTAGAGTCATATGTCATACTTAGGTATACAAATAAATTACTAACACATATTCAGTCAAATCACTAATAAACTCAGTTATAAATATGTAATAGACATTTTTATGGTAAAAAGATGCCAATTTACACAATAGTTCACTTAATTCTGCACTAATAACGTCAATGGATCAGAACAACATACAACAGCAGCAGCAACAACCGAGCCAAAAAAGCACAGCGCAACAGATGACCAAATGATTCACAAACAAGAATCTCTGTTGAAAACAATAACATTTTATGTATGTAAATATTACATCAAATCAAGTAAATCTTTGTCAGTAAAGAATTTATCTGAGAGTCACTATATTAAATTTCAACTGAATATTCCAACTAGAGTTCTAATAAATAACAAAAACGTGACTCTGCACAATAGCCACGGGATATCTTGAGCTGTGGCTTATGTCACAGTCAATGTCGGGGGGGAGGGGATTCTCCACCAATAAACAGTGTTTAGCTACTACTGTTGCTACTAACATTGCTGTAAACATCAACTCACCATGCCCACAGGTTACCCTTTTCATAACACAACTCCCATATAATTACTCATTGATACTCGTATTTATTTACAATCATATTACTTGGTACTATAATGTTTTATCATGTTATGATTATAGGCCATTATTATCTTTGTCTAAACTTTTATGATAAAAAATCATATGGAATACCAAATAATAAAACACTAGTGAATTTATAGAATGTAGGTTACATTAGTAAACAAATACTGAACAAGTTTTGATTGTATGCAGTCCTTAATTTAATTTTATTATTAAAAACACATACTCGTGAATAACTTTGTGAACAATATGTAATTGAATCTCTTTACAGCTATACAGCTGTTTTAATTAAATTAGTATTTAAATTAGAACATCTATGGCTAATTCATTAAATACATAACAACTAATAATTATTATAGACAAAGTATGCTCTAATATTTGCAATAACAAAACGTTTTCAATACAAAAAGAAGGCAGCGACACTCCTCTCTCCAATCAGCTGATCAGCAGTGGTAGTCAATGTCTGTATGTCAGGCTAGTTCAAAAGTACGCATGCGTATGCCATACCCTTCCCCTCCGCTAACCACCAAGCATTTGAAAAGCAACAGTTTCGACAGCTCAAGATATTCCGTGGCTACTGTATCATATGGTACCGATGGCATTTTAGAAAAGACAGACAGTACCGTTGAAACAAGCCGGCAGTTCAAGGCTTAATAATACATTTTTGGTTTGTTAAGAATTAATTATTATTATGAAAATGGTTAGATTTTAAATCCAAGATAAGTTTTATTAACATTTTTAATTAATAAAAAATATATAAGCTATATATATTTACAAACTAATGTATAATTTATTATTTTTTTATACAGAATTATGCCCAATAGCAAAAATATTCAGCTCTGCTTATACATAAAAGTATGTATTCTAACCTATAAAATTTCAGAAATCACATTCTTGCCTTTAATAGATAAAGATCAATAGAATTAAATTATTGATAAAACAAAATGGTTGCTTTGAGCTTGGCACAGTATATCTCAGAAAAAAACTTTTAAAAGTTATTGCACTCTAATTCAATTTAATTAATTAAAGACCATGTAAAATTAAAAAAAGTTATAATTTCTGTTAATTACAAAATCAAAATAATGTTAGTTTTTCTGTAGTTAGTTATTATAAAGAACTATTATCATTTGAAAATTAATTTTTGTTTGCTAATATATTCAAAATACAGAAGAACAAATCAGTGACATGAAAATATGAAACATATTGGCATAAATTAAACATTATAATCACTCCAATGAATGGCTTTGAATCTGCATGTGATTTTTCTAATTTAATTCACAGCTGTTAATCATTATATATGCAGTGTTATTGTTTTTATGTTTAGGGAGTAAATTTGACTGGCATTGTAACAAGTGCAGAAATGGCAGCAGGAAAAGATCCTGTAGTAGTCTGTATAAAACAGTTACAAGATCTGCTTAATTTGAAGAGTCTTAATCCACTCGGTATAGCAGATCATTTGAACCAACTTAAGGGAGAATGTAGCAAAGATCTTGCTCACAAAGTTCTGGCAGGCAAACAGGGAGCTTATACAGTGGTGTTGAACATCCTTGACAGGTTTAGTAATGATAACCCAACTGTTGTCTTGTGTTTACAGACTCTAACTTCGTGTATGGATGGTGAGTCTTTGTCAAACAAATAACATATTTAATTAGTACTGTAAGTTCTTTATTAAATTGTCATAAAATATGTTAACAACACGTTATATTTATCACTTTAAAGGTAAATGATCACCTTTCCAGATATATGAAAATAAAACAGCTTTAACCCTTGATTCAGCCACTACTTTTTCCAAAACACCAGAGGTTTTCAATTAGCAGACTTTTCCTAAAATACATAAAAATATTATAATGTTATAAACCTACTTATATTTGGTATAATTTTGTTTGCTATAAAACAGACTACATATGGGTCTAAATATATATATTGTAGCTACATATATTTTATAAAGTTAGTTATAAAAAAGGGGGATGCCTAAGAAACTATGTTGTATATCTAAATTTACAATCCTAAGTTAGCCAAAACAGTTAGAAATTTTGTCCAGTTTCAAGATTTATAGAGCTCTAAAAAATGTTGAGAAAATTAATATTTTATAGAACTAAATCTTCATACAATACACTAACCTACAATTTGTTGATAAATATAAGTTGCTACATAAAATATATAGATTTACATAAATATATAATCTGTTTAGTCCTGTAGTTAGTGTATTTCATTGTGAACAAAATGGTACCAAACACAAGTAAGTTTATGACATTTTAATATTTTTAATGTATTTTAGAAAAAAATCTGCAAATTGTCTGAAACTCCTATTACGTTTTTGAAAAAGTAGTAGGCAGATCGAGTGTTAATGATGTGAATATTTAGCAAAGTTACTTAAACATAAAATAATTTATATCTTCCCAATCAATTTATTAGCAGCATACTAGTTTGTTGCTTTTTACAGTTTTACAATAAATGGCATTTCATTTTGTAATCAAATGAGACAATATATATTTCTATTTCAGAGTGCCTGTAAAATCAGATGATACCACCTTAAAACAGTGCATAGTGTACAGGGCCAACTCAGGACTTGCCAAGAGAACTTTATTTATGAGACCAATAGGGCACATTAAGGGTACCGTAGTATTTTCTAGCCTGACAAGTGAAGAGATTTTTGCTTACTATTTTGTTTCCATTTCTTCCCACCGTCATAGCAACAAACCAATTACATCATTAGATTCATCAAATATTCACAAATCCGTTGATTTTAATTCCTCGAGTTACATGAAATAGATCACTATAGCAAACAATTTACTCAACTAATACAAAGTTGACGAAGTCAGACTACAGTCGGATGAAGAGTTAAATGTGTGTATTTTAACACAAAGACTTGGTTACTTTAAGAGAGAGAAAAGGGAGAAGCTTCTTTGTTTTTATTGCAATTTTTGAAAATGTATTACTTAAAAAAAAAAGGAAAATGTATTACTCTACTAGAGGCCCTATTGTGGAACTCGGCCTACGATCTTGCGAGGGAAATTTTAACCTACGGTCTTACAAAGACACTCTGCTACAGTCCTATTTGTGGATTTCGGCATATTGCCTCATGAGCAAGAGCAGTCTATGGCCTCATCAAGATTCTTTTAGTAGTATGACGATGAATTTTGGTTTTTCGGGCAGTGGAGCTCATAAGCATAGTCTTTTCTAAAATCTTGATGGTATATTAGTTATTAATATTTAAAATAGTTATTTACCTGTTAAACAAAAACAATTAAAATAGACACATTTTAAATAGGCTAAGTAATATCATTGGTTGTTTATACTAATTAATAGTTGGCAACACAAGTAATGTGAGTGAGATACTGTAAATAAAATGTTGTATTGTGATTTTACGTTGTTTAATTAATCTACTAATATTTGTTGTCAAAAAGTCACAGGCCGAGGCCAAAGGTCAAGGTGTAAGGAGTACAGCAAGTGAAGGGGTTGCCACAAGAAGTGTTCAGGGGTGCCCCTAGTACTCCTATATTACTTCATTTAATGTTTTTACTAAAAAACTCTTTTTAACAGTTAAAGTTTTAATATTGACTATATTTTCCCTTTTATCAAGAAAAGATGTAACATGTTTTTTTTTTTTTTTTTTGTTTTTTTTTTGAGCAGATGCACAGATACTTACCTATGTCTGCTGATTCTCGGGTCACAACTGATAAATGTAACAATACAAACTTAGAAATGTCTCTATTAAATCAATTTAAAAATTCCTAGCATGTATAATTTTAAATAGTTGGGCTTGAATGTTTTTCATTCAAAACTATGAACCTTACATTTTTTTTAAATAAACCTTCATTAATTTTATCATATAATAAATTTGGCAGATTCGATATCTCTAAATTATATTGTTCATCTACTTTTATTCTAATGGTTTTTATTGACATTCATTTTTTCCTAGCTTAAACTGATTGCATACATCATACATGAGTGTGCTTGTTGATAAATATTTGATTTCAGGTTTCCCCGATTTATTGGATGATAGAGGAGTAATGACCATTAATTCTTTACTAAATACAAGCAAAAACACAGAGGTTCTTCAAAATGTTTTGAAGTGGTCCAGGGTATGTTGTGTCAATCATGAAAACAACAGACAGGTAATTTTTTTCCAAGCAATGTTGATATAGTTATAAAATTAAAATATTCAAAACATAATTAGTGGTAAAACAAAATATTTCCAGTAATTAAACGTTTTTTCAACTTTATTTTCTATATCATATGCGGTACTTAGATCTTTATATGATAGCTGTCCAGTTATTAATCTCTGATGTACTCTAAAACCCTGGGATTTGTAGTCTTCAGAAAATGTAATTTGCAGGATAAGAAAAAAGTACTATTGATAGAGCAACAGCAAAGATTGTTTACTTCACCCGCTTAGTACACAATCTTTGTACTCCAATACGGGATTGTGTTTGGGGCAGCACTACAGCAAGAAACTTGCAATGGCTCCACATCCAATAAAAAATGAGCAATCCATTGTAATGAGCCTCTGGCTAAGAGAATCCTGTCGCAACGCCAACTCTCTGAAAATACTGTAGTGAACAGTCTCTTTTCTCCATCTCAAGTCACCTGGAGCAGCAAGAACCAGCACCCAAAATCAAAACTGCAATACAAGGGCATGCCACTCCCAGCTACCAACTCCCAGTACATAGACAGTCAGGTACGGAAAGGAATCCAAGCTGTGTTAGAGCCTTTATTATCAAATGCCCTTTAGAGGACCTGAAGAAGACCTATAGGTTGCAGTTTGGACGACTTCAGAAGACCTGGTGGCAAGGACATCCCTTTTACCAATTTAATGAATTTTATCAGGGAACTTGCAGCGCATAATTAGGCCTATTACATTGTGATTCTTTTGTGAATCCCTCTGGTCTGAGGAAGATGAGCGTTGTTCACCGAAATCGATCACCATAATATTTGTGTGTTTTGTACTTGCATTGTGGTATATTTGTGCATTTTGTGCTTATATTGTAATAAATTTGTGTTGCGTGACGTTTACTTGTACTGCCTATTATATGTTAATATTATATTTTCCATGGCCCTTGTTATTATCTCTACGAAATGTGCAAAAGAATATCAATCAGAAATGTATTAGCTTTGAAAAATACACATATATTATTTATCGATATAATAACCATTCTGGTTTAAGATTTATCATGTCTGTGAACTAATTTTAAAATTCCTTCTGCATATAGTTCTGCCTGCTAGAATCATAAACTTATACGTCGGAGTCAAAACACTTGAAGCCATGCCACTTTTTCATATGCATAAACAGATGCTGCAACACATCCTTTGAAATTTTTTCGTAAATTCTTTGGACCAGTTTTTTGTTTATTACAGATAGACTACCACTACGGTCACTATCTTGAACATTGTTCATTTTGATTGTTTATGGTGAATGATTGGCTGTTCAACATTCCAACTACCACTGGCAGAAGTGAAATACTTTGCATTTAGTGATACATTGGTTATTTCTATGCCACCACTGCTTTACTGAAACGAGATTACACAATAGGCAACCCTCTGAGTAGTTGTGTTGATTGTTATGAATCAGTGAAAGTTTTTACTCTAACAACTTCTACTTTGACTCATTTACGTATATCAGACCTGTGCAGACACATTATGGCTAGGTTCAGGTGTAGTGGTGAATAGCTTTGTAACCGCCATGTTGATATCAGAACAAAAATCACATTCTGACTCATTTTATAAAACTATTCAATTTACTTTCTCAGGTACCAGTGTAAGTGAATGCAGTATTGGGCATTACTGTTATATTTGTTAATGAACCCACCAACGTTCATCATTGATCCAATAATGGTGATCCTAGATCTGTGAATTATAAATGATTGTTAAACTAACAAACAAAAGGAATTGTGAAAACAGTTATCAGCATTACTAAGTCCTTATGTCACTATCCATAAATTTTACCAATTTATTGTTTGTAATACATTGTAACAGAATATTTTTAGAAATAAGAGGCCTGAATAGAATAATGCTTATATTAGATTTTCCTGGAATGTTCACCAAATGGGGACATGTGGGATAGTGGGCTCCACACTTCCTCTTAAAATTATGGAATAGTTTTAATTCAATAGTGTATGAAATATGTCACGTAGTTATAATACTGTATCTGTTCTATGGGGTAGTCTAAATGAATTTTAGTAGAATCTGATCATTTCCTAATTCCATGCCCAGTCCTCATGACCATTAATTTTGTTGCTACTTTTTCCTGCTATGATATTAGAAAATCTCAGAAATTGTAGAAAATCCTGTTAACATTGACAACTAGTTATTTTTCTTAAAAATATTGTTACATTTCAGGCCGTTGTGGACTCTGGTATAATAGTGCCCTTGAAGAAACTGATACAAGAGGAGAATTCAAATTTACTGCCCGAGATTTGTCATTTAATCAGAGTGCTGACTTTAGATGATGATGTCCGTGCTGATGTTTCAAAAGCTCATGTTCATGCCAGCTCTCTTGCAATTGAACTTATCTGCCCCTTCACAAATCTGCTTGCCAGTAAGGTTTCTTTTAAGTGGTTTTATTTTTGTTTTGCATAGATTTCACAAAGAATGTAAAACATATCCAAGTTTAGAATACAAAATTAAATACTTAACCCTATATCAACATTTCAAGCAAAACTGTAAAGTATTAATTCAATATTAAACTAATTAAAAGTGTGCAGTTGCATTTGTGCTTGAAATAAAAAGTTCAAATCATAGATTACTATTAGCTTGCATTTTTTTCATATTTATTGAATAAAAAAATAATTGTATACTGCTGATTGAACATCATAATAATCTATACCTACTAAAGGCATAGCCCTCTTCTGACTGACTCACTCACTCATCACTAATTCTCCAACTTCCCATTTAGGTAGAGAGCTGAAATTGTGTACACTGTTTCTTTAGGTCTTAAATAGGGCAACTAAAGTATTTTCATCATGGTAAAGTACTCCTAAGGAGTAGAAACCGCTCCTAAAAGATTGTTCCATAAGGACAACATTGGGTTGATTTCAGTAAATTAATAACAGCTGTTTTGTAAATAAACATTTTAAATTTTATACTATTGTTGTATTTTTAATACTATATTATGAGTTTAATCTTCAGCTGTTAAACAAAAATGAAATCAAACCCAAGTGATACCATTGGGTATTTATACTAATAAATATGTAGCAACACAAGTAGTGTAAAAGAGATACTGTAAATAAATTTAACATTGTGATTTTACTTTATACAGTTAGTTAATCAACTATTATTTGTTGTCAAAAGTCACATGCCGAGGCCGATGTGTATCGATCGCAGCGTGCCTAGGGGTTGGCACGTGAAGCGTGCAGGGGTGTCCCCTCTATAAAAGGCAAAGCCCTGAATGACTCACTCATCACTAATCCTCTCATTCCCATGTAGGTAGAGAACTGACAATTTGTACACTGTTTTTTAGTCTTAAATAGGACAACTAAGCAGTTTTCAAGCCGGTATCTCCATAGGACTCCGTCCCACAGGCCTTCAAAGTTAATACATTATGCTTATAATAAAAAATCAATTGAAAGAATTAAATACAAAAATTAAACAGTTAAAAAAAGAATATTTACATTAAAAGTAGGTAGTCTTATGAAATTATCTGATTTATTTTTAAAGAAGAAACTACTGTAAATTTTTTAAGAAGACAGGTTTAAAAAGTAGGTTTAATTCTAAAGTTTCAAAATAAATTGTTCATTATTATTATTTGTTCTTATTTATGAAACCTTAGTTCAACCTGTACGAAGCAAGGGCAAAACAGCTAGTTGTTAGATATTTTTATCAAGACATATAAACTTGTTATCTTTTTTTTCTCTGTTTATAAACTAAATAAGATGAGTTCTAAAACACTAATTTTTACTTAAAATTGTTGGCCGAATGTAAAAGCACATTAATACTTTTGAGTCCTGGTCCTAAATATGGAAGCCATTTGAAGAATGCTGGCCATTTTTGGTACTTTTTAAAAATGTATAGATTTAAAACCATTAAACATAGAAAATTTCTACTTACATGTCTGGATTATATGTTTCTTCTTCTTTTTATCAGAATACAATTAAAAATCACATTTTTTCCATCTTATAGTATCAGTTTTTTAGTAATAATATTGTAGCAACAACAAGCAAATCAAACCAATGGTAATTGAGCATACAAAATAATTTTTAACATAATATTATTGCCATATTCATATAAAACTTAAGTAAAATAAGTACTAATAAAATACTTGTTTTTTATTTACATGATCTATTTATACTTTGCAATAGAGTCCACTCACTAAACAATGGTTCTGTAACATGGAGAAAAAAAGTAGTGCAGTCCAGCGGCTACAACTCAATAATTCTGGCTAAAAACAGTACAATATGCACATTCTAGTGGTGAAATGGCTCACTAACATCACTAGAGACCATTTAGAGTACCAGACTCCATATTAATACTCAATAGGCTATTTAACAAAATTAAAATATTCATCCCATAAAACTACGGGATCCTCAGTCAAAGTGTTAAAGAATTAAATTAACCCTTCGCACAACATGGATAGGGTAAATCTTCAAGACATATTTAGCCACAATATCTGAACAGGAAAATACCAAATTATAACTTTCAAGTTCCAAATCAGTTTTCATAAACCATAGTTTTCATAAAGTTTGTAAAAGTGTGTGGTTTATTGTATTTTAGTTTGTTTACGAGTGATGTTGTTTGAGGAGATTGGTTGGGGGACTTTTGATGCTGTATGGACTTCCTTGATGTACTGTTTCTCATGCTCTCTACAGAACCAAAACTGAACACTTCTTCAATCAGTCCATTTATTGCTTCATGTTAATGTTGTTTGAGGAGATTGGTTGGGGGACTTTTGATGCTTTATGGACTTCCTTGATTTACTGTTTCTCATGCTCTCTACAGAACCAAAACTGAACACTTCTTCAATCAGTCCATTTATTGCTTCATGTTAATGTTGTTTGAGGAGATTGGTTGGGGGACTTTTGATGCTGTATGGACTTCCTTGATGTACTGTTTCTCATGCTCTCTACAGAACCAAAACTGAACACTTCTTCAATCAGTCCATTTATTGCTTCATGTTAATGTTGTTTGAGGAGATTGGTTGGGGGACTTTTGATGCTGTATGGACTTCCTTGATGTACTGTTTCTCATGCTCTCTACAGAACCAAAACTGAACACTTCTTCAATCAGTCCATTTATTGCTTCATGTTAATGTTGTTTGAGGAGATTGGTTGGGGGACTTTTGATGCTGTATGGACTTCCTTGATGTACTGTTTCTCATGCTCTCTACAGAACCAAAACTGAACACTTCTTCAATCAGTCCATTTATTGCTTCATGTTAATGTTGTTTGAGGAGATTGGTTGGGGGACTTTTGATGCTGTATGGACTTCCTTGATGTACTGTTTCTCATGCTCTCTACAGAACCAAAACTGAACACTTCTTCAATCAGTCCATTTATTGCTTCATGTTAATGTTGTTTGAGGAGATTGGTTGGGGGACTTTTGATGCTGTATGGACTTCCTTGATGTACTGTTTCTCATGCTCTCTACAGAACCAAAACTGAACACTTCTTCAATCAGTCCATTTATTGCTTCATGTTAATGTTGTTTGAGGAGATTGGTTGGGGGACTTTTGATGCTGTATGGACTTCCTTGATGTACTGTTTCTCATGCTCTCTACAGAACCAAAACTGAACACTTCTTCAATCAGTCCATTTATTGCTTCATGTTAATGTTGTTTGAGGAGATTGGTTGGGGGACTTTTGATGCTGTATGGACTTCCTTGATGTACTGTTTCTCATGCTCTCTACAGAACCAAAACTGAACACTTCTTCAATCAGTCCATTTATTGCTTCATGTTAATGTTGTTTGAGGAGATTGGTTGGGGGACTTTTGATGCTGTATGGACTTCCTTGATGTACTGTTTCTCATGCTCTCTACAGAACCAAAACTGAACACTTCTTCAATCAGTCCATTTATTGCTTCATGTTAATGTTGTTTGAGGAGATTGGTTGGGGGACTTTTGATGCTGTATGGACTTCCTTGATGTACTGTTTCTCATGCTCTCTACAGAACCAAAACTGAACACTTCTTCAATCAGTCCATTTATTGCTTCATGTTAATGTTGTTTGAGGAGATTGGTTGGGGGACTTTTGATGCTGTATGGACTTCCTTGATGTACTGTTTCTCATGCTCTCTACAGAACCAAAACTGAACACTTCTTCAATCAGTCCATTTATTGCTTCATGTTAATGTTGTTTGAGGAGATTGGTTGGGGGACTTTTGATGCTGTATGGACTTCCTTGATGTACTGTTTCTCATGCTCTCTACAGAACCAAAACTGAACACTTCTTCAATCAGTCCATTTATTGCTTCATGTTAATGTTGTTTGAGGAGATTGGTTGGGGGACTTTTGATGCTGTATGGACTTCCTTGATGTACTGTTTCTCATGCTCTCTACAGAACCAAAACTGAACACTTCTTCAATCAGTCCATTTATTGCTTCATGTTAATGTTGTTTGAGGAGATTGGTTGGGGGACTTTTGATGCTGTATGGACTTCCTTGATGTACTGTTTCTCATGCTCTCTACAGAACCAAAACTGAACACTTCTTCAATCAGTCCATTTATTGCTTCATGTTAATGTTGTTTGAGGAGATTGGTTGGGGGACTTTTGATGCTGTATGGACTTCCTTGATGTACTGTTTCTCATGCTCTCTACAGAACCAAAACTGAACACTTCTTCAATCAGTCCATTTATTGCTTCATGTTAATGTTGTTTGAGGAGATTGGTTGGGGGACTTTTGATGCTGTATGGACTTCCTTGATGTACTGTTTCTCATGCTCTCTACAGAACCAAAACTGAACACTTCTTCAATCAGTCCATTTATTGCTTCATGTTAATGTTGTTTGAGGAGATTGGTTGGGGGACTTTTGATGCTGTATGGACTTCCTTGATGTACTGTTTCTCATGCTCTCTACAGAACCAAAACTGAACACTTCTTCAATCAGTCCATTTATTGCTTCATGTTAATGTTGTTTGAGGAGATTGGTTGGGGGACTTTTGATGCTGTATGGACTTCCTTGATGTACTGTTTCTCATGCTCTCTACAGAACCAAAACTGAACACTTCTTCAATCAGTCCATTTATTGCTTCATGTTAATGTTGTTTGAGGAGATTGGTTGGGGGACTTTTGATGCTGTATGGACTTCCTTGATGTACTGTTTCTCATGCTCTCTACAGAACCAAAACTGAACACTTCTTCAATCAGTCCATTTATTGCTTCATGTTAATGTTGTTTGAGGAGATTGGTTGGGGGACTTTTGATGCTGTATGGACTTCCTTGATGTACTGTTTCTCATGCTCTCTACAGAACCAAAACTGAACACTTCTTCAATCAGTCCATTTATTGCTTCATGTTAATGTTGTTTGAGGAGATTGGTTGGGGGACTTTTGATGCTGTATGGACTTCCTTGATGTACTGTTTCTCATGCTCTCTACAGAACCAAAACTGAACACTTCTTCAATCAGTCCATTTATTGCTTCATGTTAATGTTGTTTGAGGAGATTGGTTGGGGGACTTTTGATGCTGTATGGACTTCCTTGATGTACTGTTTCTCATGCTCTCTACAGAACCAAAACTGAACACTTCTTCAATCAGTCCATTTATTGCTTCATGTTAATGTTGTTTGAGGAGATTGGTTGGGGGACTTTTGATGCTGTATGGACTTCCTTGATGTACTGTTTCTCATGCTCTCTACAGAACCAAAACTGAACACTTCTTCAATCAGTCCATTTATTGCTTCATGTTAATGTTGTTTGAGGAGATTGGTTGGGGGACTTTTGATGCTGTATGGACTTCCTTGATGTACTGTTTCTCATGCTCTCTACAGAACCAAAACTGAACACTTCTTCAATCAGTCCATTTATTGCTTCATGTTAATGTTGTTTGAGGAGATTGGTTGGGGGACTTTTGATGCTGTATGGACTTCCTTGATGTACTGTTTCTCATGCTCTCTACAGAACCAAAACTGAACACTTCTTCAATCAGTCCATTTATTGCTTCATGTTAATGTTGTTTGAGGAGATTGGTTGGGGGACTTTTGATGCTGTATGGACTTCCTTGATGTACTGTTTCTCATGCTCTCTACAGAACCAAAACTGAACACTTCTTCAATCAGTCCATTTATTGCTTCATGTTAATGTTGTTTGAGGAGATTGGTTGGGGGACTTTTGATGCTGTATGGACTTCCTTGATGTACTGTTTCTCATGCTCTCTACAGAACCAAAACTGAACACTTCTTCAATCAGTCCATTTATTGCTTCATGTTAATGTTGTTTGAGGAGATTGGTTGGGGGACTTTTGATGCTGTATGGACTTCCTTGATGTACTGTTTCTCATGCTCTCTACAGAACCAAAACTGAACACTTCTTCAATCAGTCCATTTATTGCTTCATGTTAATGTTGTTTGAGGAGATTGGTTGGGGGACTTTTGATGCTGTATGGACTTCCTTGATGTACTGTTTCTCATGCTCTCTACAGAACCAAAACTGAACACTTCTTCAATCAGTCCATTTATTGCTTCATGTTAATGTTGTTTGAGGAGATTGGTTGGGGGACTTTTGATGCTGTATGGACTTCCTTGATGTACTGTTTCTCATGCTCTCTACAGAACCAAAACTGAACACTTCTTCAATCAGTCCATTTATTGCTTCATGTTAATGTTGTTTGAGGAGATTGGTTGGGGGACTTTTGATGCTGTATGGACTTCCTTGATGTACTGTTTCTCATGCTCTCTACAGAACCAAAACTGAACACTTCTTCAATCAGTCCATTTATTGCTTCATGTTAATGTTGTTTGAGGAGATTGGTTGGGGGACTTTTGATGCTGTATGGACTTCCTTGATGTACTGTTTCTCATGCTCTCTACAGAACCAAAACTGAACACTTCTTCAATCAGTCCATTTATTGCTTCATGTTAATGTTGTTTGAGGAGATTGGTTGGGGGACTTTTGATGCTGTATGGACTTCCTTGATGTACTGTTTCTCATGCTCTCTACAGAACCAAAACTGAACACTTCTTCAATCAGTCCATTTATTGCTTCATGTTAATGTTGTTTGAGGAGATTGGTTGGGGGACTTTTGATGCTGTATGGACTTCCTTGATGTACTGTTTCTCATGCTCTCTACAGAACCAAAACTGAACACTTCTTCAATCAGTCCATTTATTGCTTCATGTTAATGTTGTTTGAGGAGATTGGTTGGGGGACTTTTGATGCTGTATGGACTTCCTTGATGTACTGTTTCTCATGCTCTCTACAGAACCAAAACTGAACACTTCTTCAATCAGTCCATTTATTGCTTCATGTTAATGTTGTTTGAGGAGATTGGTTGGGGGACTTTTGATGCTGTATGGACTTCCTTGATGTACTGTTTCTCATGCTCTCTACAGAACCAAAACTGAACACTTCTTCAATCAGTCCATTTATTGCTTCATGTTAATGTTGTTTGAGGAGATTGGTTGGGGGACTTTTGATGCTGTATGGACTTCCTTGATGTACTGTTTCTCATGCTCTCTACAGAACCAAAACTGAACACTTCTTCAATCAGTCCATTTATTGCTTCATGTTAATGTTGTTTGAGGAGATTGGTTGGGGGACTTTTGATGCTGTATGGACTTCCTTGATGTACTGTTTCTCATGCTCTCTACAGAACCAAAACTGAACACTTCTTCAATCAGTCCATTTATTGCTTCATGTTAATGTTGTTTGAGGAGATTGGTTGGGGGACTTTTGATGCTGTATGGACTTCCTTGATGTACTGTTTCTCATGCTCTCTACAGAACCAAAACTGAACACTTCTTCAATCAGTCCATTTATTGCTTCATGTTAATGTTGTTTGAGGAGATTGGTTGGGGGACTTTTGATGCTGTATGGACTTCCTTGATGTACTGTTTCTCATGCTCTCTACAGAACCAAAACTGAACACTTCTTCAATCAGTCCATTTATTGCTTCATGTTAATGTTGTTTGAGGAGATTGGTTGGGGGACTTTTGATGCTGTATGGACTTCCTTGATGTACTGTTTCTCATGCTCTCTACAGAACCAAAACTGAACACTTCTTCAATCAGTCCATTTATTGCTTCATGTTAATGTTGTTTGAGGAGATTGGTTGGGGGACTTTTGATGCTGTATGGACTTCCTTGATGTACTGTTTCTCATGCTCTCTACAGAACCAAAACTGAACACTTCTTCAATCAGTCCATTTATTGCTTCATGTTAATGTTGTTTGAGGAGATTGGTTGGGGGACTTTTGATGCTGTATGGACTTCCTTGATGTACTGTTTCTCATGCTCTCTACAGAACCGAAAACTGAACACTTCTTCAATCAGTCCATTTATTGCTTCATGTTAATGTTGTTTGAGGAGATTGGTTGGGGGACTTTTGATGCTGTATGGACTTCCTTGATGTACTGTTTCTCATGCTCTCTACAGAACCAAAACTGAACACTTCTTCAATCAGTCCATTTATTGCTTCATGTTAATGTTGTTTGAGGAGATTGGTTGGGGGACTTTTGATGCTGTATGGACTTCCTTGATGTACTGTTTCTCATGCTCTCTACAGAACCAAAACTGAACACTTCTTCAATCAGTCCATTTATTGCTTCATGTTAATGTTGTTTGAGGAGATTGGTTGGGGGACTTTTGATGCTGTATGGACTTCCTTGATGTACTGTTTCTCATGCTCTCTACAGAACCAAAACTGAACACTTCTTCAATCAGTCCATTTATTGCTTCATGTTAATGTTGTTTGAGGAGATTGGTTGGGGGACTTTTGATGCTGTATGGACTTCCTTGATGTACTGTTTCTCATGCTCTCTACAGAACCAAAACTGAACACTTCTTCAATCAGTCCATTTATTGCTTCATGTTAATGTTGTTTGAGGAGATTGGTTGGGGGACTTTTGATGCTGTATGGACTTCCTTGATGTACTGTTTCTCATGCTCTCTACAGAACCAAAACTGAACACTTCTTCAATCAGTCCATTTATTGCTTCATGTTAATGTTGTTTGAGGAGATTGGTTGGGGGACTTTTGATGCTGTATGGACTTCCTTGATGTACTGTTTCTCATGCTCTCTACAGAACCAAAACTGAACACTTCTTCAATCAGTCCATTTATTGCTTCATGTTAATGTTGTTTGAGGAGATTGGTTGGGGGACTTTTGATGCTGTATGGACTTCCTTGATGTACTGTTTCTCATGCTCTCTACAGAACCAAAACTGAACACTTCTTCAATCAGTCCATTTATTGCTTCATGTTAATGGTTTGAGGAGATTGGTTGGGGGACTTTTGATGCTGTATGGACTTCCTTGATGTACTGTTTCTCATGCTCTCTACAGAACCAAAACTGAACACTTCTTCAATCAGTCCATTTATTGCTTCATGTTAATGTTGTTTGAGGAGATTGGTTGGGGGACTTTTGATGCTGTATGGACTTCCTTGATGTACTGTTTCTCATGCTCTCTACAGAACCAAAACTGAACACTTCTTCAATCAGTCCATTTATTGCTTCATGTTAATGTTGTTTGAGGAGATTGGTTGGGGGACTTTTGATGCTGTATGGACTTCCTTGATGTACTGTTTCTCATGCTCTCTACAGAACCGAAAACTGAACACTTCTTCAATCAGTCCATTTATTGCTTCATGTTAATGTTGTTTGAGGAGATTGGTTGGGGGACTTTTGATGCTGTATGGACTTCCTTGATGTACTGTTTCTCATGCTCTCTACAGAACCAAAACTGAACACTTCTTCAATCAGTCCATTTATTGCTTCATGTTAATGTTGTTTGAGGAGATTGGTTGGGGGACTTTTGATGCTGTATGGACTTCCTTGATGTACTGTTTCTCATGCTCTCTACAGAACCAAAACTGAACACTTCTTCAATCAGTCCATTTATTGCTTCATGTTAATGTTGTTTGAGGAGATTGGTTGGGGGACTTTTGATGCTGTATGGACTTCCTTGATGTACTGTTTCTCATGCTCTCTACAGAACCAAAACTGAACACTTCTTCAATCAGTCCATTTATTGCTTCATGTTAATGTTGTTTGAGGAGATTGGTTGGGGGACTTTTGATGCTGTATGGACTTCCTTGATGTACTGTTTCTCATGCTCTCTACAGAACCAAAACTGAACACTTCTTCAATCAGTCCATTTATTGCTTCATGTTAATGTTGTTTGAGGAGATTGGTTGGGGGACTTTTGATGCTGTATGGACTTCCTTGATGTACTGTTTCTCATGCTCTCTACAGAACCAAAACTGAACACTTCTTCAATCAGTCCATTTATTGCTTCATGTTAATGTTGTTTGAGGAGATTGGTTGGGGGACTTTTGATGCTGTATGGACTTCCTTGATGTACTGTTTCTCATGCTCTCTACAGAACCAAAACTGAACACTTCTTCAATCAGTCCATTTATTGCTTCATGTTAATGTTGTTTGAGGAGATTGGTTGGGGGACTTTTGATGCTGTATGGACTTCCTTGATGTACTGTTTCTCATGCTCTCTACAGAACCAAAACTGAACACTTCTTCAATCAGTCCATTTATTGCTTCATGTTAATGTTGTTTGAGGAGATTGGTTGGGGGACTTTTGATGCTGTATGGACTTCCTTGATGTACTGTTTCTCATGCTCTCTACAGAACCAAAACTGAACACTTCTTCAATCAGTCCATTTATTGCTTCATGTTAATGTTGTTTGAGGAGATTGGTTGGGGGACTTTTGATGCTGTATGGACTTCCTTGATGTACTGTTTCTCATGCTCTCTACAGAACCAAAACTGAACACTTCTTCAATCAGTCCATTTATTGCTTCATGTTAATGTTGTTTGAGGAGATTGGTTGGGGGACTTTTGATGCTGTATGGACTTCCTTGATGTACTGTTTCTCATGCTCTCTACAGAACCAAAACTGAAACACTTCTTCAATCAGTCCATTTATTGCTTCATGTTAATGTTGTTTGAGGAGATTGGTTGGGGGACTTTTGATGCTGTATGGACTTCCTTGATGTACTGTTTCTCATGCTCTCTACAGAACCAAAACTGAACACTTCTTCAATCAGTCCATTTATTGCTTCATGTTAATGTTGTTTGAGGAGATTGGTTGGGGGACTTTTGATGCTGTATGGACTTCCTTGATGTACTGTTTCTCATGCTCTCTACAGAACCAAAACTGAACACTTCTTCATCAGTCCATTTATTGCTTCATGTTAATGTTGTTTGAGGAGATTGGTTGGGGGACTTTTGATGCTGTATGGACTTCCTTGATGTACTGTTTCTCATGCTCTCTACAGAACCAAAACTGAACACTTCTTCAATCAGTCCATTTATTGCTTCATGTTAATGTTGTTTGAGGAGATTGGTTGGGGGGACTTTTGATGCTGTATGGACTTCCTTGATGTACTGTTTCTCATGCTCTCTACAGAACCGAAAACTGAACACTTCTTCAATCAGTCCACATTATTGCTTCATGTTAATGTTGTTTGAAGGAGATTGGTTGGGGGACTTTTGATGCTGTATGGACTTCCTTGATGTACTGTTTCTCATGCTCTCTACAGAACCAAAACTGAACACTTCTTCAATCAGTCCATTTATTGCTTCATGTTAATGTTGTTTGAGGAGATTGGTTGGGGGACTTTTGATGCTGTATGGACTCCTTGATGTACTGTTTCTCATGCTCTCTACAGAACCAAAACTGAACACTTCTTCAATCAGTCCATTTATTGCTTCATGTTAATGTTGTTTGAGGAGATTGGTTCGGGGGACTTTTGATGCTGTATGGACTTCCTTGATGTACTGTTTTCTCATGCTCTCTACAGAACCAAAACTGAACACTTCTTCAATCAGTCCATTTATTGCTTCATGTTAATGTTGTTTGAGGAGATTGGTTGGGGGACTTTTTGATGCTGTATGGACTTCCTTGATGTACTGTTTCTCATGCTCTCTACAGAACCAAAACTGAACACTTCTTCAATCAGTCCATTTATTGCTTCATGTTAATGTTGTTTGAGGAGATTGGTTGGGGGACTTTTGATGCTGTATGGACTTCCTTGATGTACTGTTTCTCATGCTCTCTACAGAACCAAAACTGAACACTTCTTCAATCAGTCCATTTATTGCTTCATGTTAATGTTGTTTGAGGAGATTGGTTGGGGGACTTTTTGATGCTGTATGGACTTCCTTGATGTACTGTTTCTCATGCTCTCTACAGAACCAAAACTGAACACTTCTTCAATCAGTCCATTTATTGCTTCATGTTAATGTTGTTTGAGGAGATTGGTTGGGGGACTTTTGATGCTGTATGGACTTCCTTGATGTACTGTTTCTCATGCTCTCTACAGAACCAAAACTGAACACTTCTTCAATCAGTCCATTTATTGCTTCATGTTAATGTTGTTTGAGGAGATTGGTTGGGGACTTTTGATGCTGTATGGACTTCCTTGATGTACTGTTTCTCATGCTCTCTACAGAACCAAAACTGAACACTTCTTCAATCAGTCCATTTATTGCTTCATGTTAATGTTGTTTGAGGAGATTGGTTGGGGGACTTTTGATGCTGTATGGACTTCCTTGATGTACTGTTTCTCATGCTCTCTACAGAACCAAAACTGAACACTTCTTCAATCAGTCCATTTATTGCTTCATGTTAATGTTGTTTGAGGAGATTGGTTGGGGGACTTTTGATGCTGTATGGACTTCCTTGATGTACTGTTTCTCATGCTCTCTACAGAACCAAAACTGAACACTTCTTCAATCAGTCCATTTATTGCTTCATGTTAATGTTGTTTGAGGAGATTGGTTGGGGGACTTTTGATGCTGTATGGACTTCCTTGATGTACTGTTTCTCATGCTCTCTACAGAACCAAAACTGAACACTTCTTCAATCAGTCCATTTATTGCTTCATGTTAATGTTGTTTGAGGAGATTGGTTGGGGGACTTTTGATGCTGTATGGACTTCCTTGATGTACTGTTTCTCATGCTCTCTACAGAACCAAAACTGAACACTTCTTCAATCAGTCCATTTATTGCTTCATGTTAATGTTGTTTGAGGAGATTGGTTGGGGGACTTTTGATGCTGTATGGACTTCCTTGATGTACTGTTTCTCATGCTCTCTACAGAACCAAAACTGAACACTTCTTCAATCAGTCCATTTATTGCTTCATGTTAATGTTGTTTGAGGAGATTGGTTGGGGGACTTTTGATGCTGTATGGACTTCCTTGATGTACTGTTTCTCATGCTCTCTACAGAACCAAAACTGAACACTTCTTCAATCAGTCCATTTATTGCTTCATGTTAATGTTGTTTGAGGAGATTGGTTGGGGGACTTTTGATGCTGTATGGACTTCCTTGATGTACTGTTTCTCATGCTCTCTACAGAACCAAAACTGAACACTTCTTCATCAGTCCATTTATTGCCTTCATGTTAATGTGGTTTGAGGAGATTGGTTGGGGGACTTTTGATGCTGTATGGACTTCCTTGATGTACTGTTTCTCATGCTCTCTACAGAACCGAAAACTGAACACTTCTTCAATCAGGTCCATTTATTGCTTCATGTTAATGTTGTTTGAGGGAGATTGGTTGGGGGACTTTTGATGCTGTATGGGACTTCCTTGATGTACTGTTTCTCATGCTCTCTACAGAACCAAAACTGAACACTTCTTCAATCAGTCCATTTATTGCTTCATGTTAATGTTGTTTGAGGAGATTGGTTGGGGGACTTTTGATGCTGTATGGACTTCCTCTGATGTACTGTTTCTCATGCCTCTCTACAGAACCAAAACTGAACACTTCTTCAATCAGTCCATTTATTGCTTCATGTTAATAGTTGTTTGAGGAGATTGGTTGGGGGACTTTTGATGCTTTATGGGACTTCCTTGATTTACTGTTTCTCATGCTTCTCTACAGAACCAAAACTGAACACTTCTTCAATCAGTCCATTTATTGCTTCATGTTAATGTTGTTTGAGGAGATTGGTTGGGGACTTTTGATGCTGTATGGACTTCCTTGATGTACTGTTTCTCATGCTCTCTACAGAACCAAAACTTAACACTTCTTCAATCAGTCCATTTATTGCTTCATGTTAATGTTGTTTGAGGAGATTGGTTGGGGGGGACTTTTGATGCTGTATGGACTTCCTTGATGTACTGTTTCTCATGCTCTCTACAGAAACCAAAACTGAACACTTCTTCAATCAGTCCATTTATTGCTTCATGTTAATGTTGTTTGAGGGAGATTGGTTGGCGGACTTTTGATGCTTTATGGGACTTCCTTGATTTACTGTTTCTCATGCTCTCTACAGAACCAAAACTGAACACTTCTTCAATCAGGTCCATTTTATTGCTTCATGTTAATGTTGTTTGAGGAGATTGGTTGGGGGACTTTTGATGCTGTATGGACTTCCTTGATGTACTGTTTCTCATGCTCTCTACAGAACCAAAACTGAACACTTCTTCAATCAGTCCATTTATTGCTTCATGTTAATGTTGTTTGAGGAGATTGGTTGGGGGGACTTTTGATGCTGTATGGACATCCTTGATGTACTGTTTCTCATGCTCTCTACAGAACCAAACTGAACACTTCTTCAATCAGTCCATTTATTGCTTCATGTTAATGTTGTTTGAGGAGATTGGTTGGCGGGACTTTTGATGCTGTATGGACTTCCTTGATGTACTGTTTCTCATGCTCTCTACAGAACCAAAACTGAACACTTCTTCAATCAGTCCATTTATTGCTTCATGTTAATGTTGTTTGAGGAGATTGGTTTGGGGGACTTTTGATGCTGTATGGACTTCCTTGATGTACTGTTTTCTCATGCTCTCTACAGAACCAAAACTGAACACTTCTTCAATCAGTCCATTTATTGCTTCATGTTAATGTTGTTTGAGGAGATTGGTTGGGGGACTTTTGATGCTGTATGGACTTCCTTGATGTACTGTTTCTCATGCTCTCTACAGAACAAAACTGAACACTTCTTCAATCAGTCCATTTATTGCTTCATGTTAATGTTGTTTGAGGAGATTGGTTGGGGGACTTTTGATGCTGTATGGACTTCCTTGATGTACTGTTTCTCATGCTCTCTACAGAACCAAAACTGAACACTTCTTCAATCAGTCCATTTATTGCTTCATGTTAATGTTGTTTGAGGAGATTGGTTGGGGGACTTTTGATGCTGTATGGACTTCCTTGATGTACTGTTTCTCATGCTCTCTACAGAACCAAAACTGAACACTTCTTCAATCAGTCCATTTATTGCTTCATGTTAATGTTGTTTGAGGAGATTGGTTGGGGGACTTTTGATGCTGTATGGACTTCCTTGATGTACTGTTTCTCATGCTCTCTACAGAACCAAAACTGAACACTTCTTCAATCAGTCCATTTATTGCTTCATGTTAATGTTGTTTGAGGAGATTGGTTGGGGGACTTTTGATGCTGTATGGACTTCCTTGATGTACTGTTTCTCATGCTCTCTACAGAACCAAAACTGAACACTTCTTCAATCAGTCCATTTATTGCTTCATGTTAATGGTTGTTTGAGGAGATTGGTTGGGGGACTTTTGATGCTGTATGGACTTCCTTGATGTACTGTTTCTCATGCTCTCTACAGAACAAAACTGAACACTTCTTCAATCAGTCCATTTATTGCTTCATGTTAATGTTGTTTGAGGAGATTGGTTGGGGGACTTTTGATGCTGTATGGACTTCCTTGATGTTACTGTTTCTCATGCTCTCTACAGAACCAAAACTGAACACTTCTTCAATCAGTCCATTTACTTGCTTCATGTTAATGTTGTTGAGGAGATTGGTTGGGGGACTTTTGATGCTGTATGGACTTCCTTGATGTACTGTTTCTCATGCTCTCTACAGAACCGAAAACTGAACACTTCTTCAATCAGTCCATTTATTGCTTCATGTTAATGTTGTTTGAGGAGATTGGTTGGGGGACTTTTGATGCTGTATGGACTTCCTTGAATGTACTGTTTCTCATGCTCTCTACAGAACCAAAACTGAACACTTCTTCAATCAGTCCATTTATTGCTTCATGTTAATGTTGTTTGAGGAGATTGGTTGGGGGACTTTTGATGCTGTATGGACTTCCTTGATGTACTGTTTCTCATGCTCTCTACAGAACCAAAACTGAACACTTCTTCAATCAGTCCATTTATTGCTTCATGTTAATGTTGTTTGAGGAGATTGGTTGGGGGACTTTTGATGCTGTATGGACTTCCTTGATGTACTGTTTCTCATGCTCTCTACAGAACCAAAACTGAACACTTCTTCAATCAGTCCCATTTATTGCTTCATGTTAATGTTGTTTGAGGAGATTGGTTGGGGGACTTTTGATGCTGTATGGACTTCCTTGATGTACTGTTTCTCATGCTCTCTACAGAACCAAAACTGAACACTTCTTCAATCAGTCCCATTTATTGCTTCATGTTAATGTTGTTTGAGGAGATTGGTTGGGGGACTTTTGATGCTGTATGGACTTCCTTGATGTACTGTTTCTCATGCTCTCTACAGAACCGAAAACTGAACACTTCTTCAATCAGTCCATTTATTGCTTCATGTTAATGTTGTTTGAGGAGATTGGTTGGGGGACTTTTGATGCTGTATGGACTTCCTTGATGTACTGTTTCTCATGCTCTCTACAGAACCAAAACTGAACACTTCTTCAATCAGTCCATTTATTGCTTCATGTTAATGTTGTTTGAGGAGATTGGTTGGGGGACTTTTGATGCTGTATGGACTTCCTTGATGTACTGTTTCTCATGCTCTCTACAGAACGAAAACTGAACACTTCTTCAATCAGTCCATTTATTGCTTCATGTTAATGTTGTTTGAGGAGATTGGGTTGGGGGATTTTTGATGCTTTATGGACTTCCTTGATGTACTGTTTCTCATGCTCTCTACAGAACCCAAAACTGAACACTTCTTCAATCAGTCCATTTATTGCTTCATGTTAATGTTGTTTGAGGAGATTGGTTGGGGGGAATTTTGATGCGGGTTGGGGAACCCTTGATTTTACTTTTAAAAATGCTTTTCCTACAAAAACGAAAATTTAAAACCACTTTCTTAAATTCAGCCCATTTATTGTTTTCCCCATTTTAATGTTGGGTTTTGAGGGTTTGGGTTTTGGGGGAAAATTTTGATCCCTGAGGGAAATTTCCTTATGTACTGTTTCTCATGCCTCTACAGAACCAAAACTAAAACACTTCTTCAAATCAGCCCCTTTTTATTGTTTCATGTTAATTTTTGGGTTTTGGGGAAAATTTGGTTGGGGGATTTTTTAAATTGGCTGTATGGCCCTTCCTTGATGTACTGTTTCCCCCTTTGCTTTAAAAAACCAAAAACTAAACCCATTTTTCCCCAATCAGCCCAAATTTATTCCCTTTATGTTAAATTTTGTTTGAGGAATTTTTTGGGGGAACTTTTAAATGCTGAAAGGTTTTTCCCTTGATTTTACGTTTTATGTCTCTCCGGGAACCAAAACTGAAATTTCTTCAATCAGTCCATTTATTGCACATGTTAATTTGTTTGAGGAGTTTGGGTTTTGGGGGGATTTTTAAATGTTTTAAAAAATTTCCCTTGATTTCCCCTGTTTCTCATGTCTCAAACACCCCCAAAAAAACTGAACCCTTTTCTTCAATCAGTCCTTTTTTGTTTCTGTTAATGTTTTTTTGAGGAAAATTGGGTTGGGGGACTTTTGATGCGGGTTCGGACTTCCTTAAAGTACTGTTTTCTCATGCTCTCTAAAAAAAGGGGGAAAAAAACCAAAATGAAACACTTCTTCAATCGTCCATTTATTGCTTTCATTTTAAAGGTTGTTTGGGGGAAAATTGGGTTTGGGGGGACTTTGTTTGCTGTTGGGTTTTCCCTTTTGAGAAATGTTTCTTCATGCTTTTCCACAAAACCCAAAAAATGAACCATTTTTTTAAATTTCCGCCCTTTTATTGTTTCATTTTAAAAAGGTTTTTTTTGAGGAATTGGTTGGGGGCCCTTTTTGATGCTGTATGGCCCTTCCCTTTAAAGTACTGTTTTTTCTTTGCTCTTTTACAAAACCCAAAAACCTAAACACTTTTTCCCAAATTCAGTCCATTTATTCCCTTCATTTTAAATGTTGTTTGAGGAGATTGGTTCGGGGGACTTTTGATCGAAAAGGGATTTCTTGATTTTAAGTTTTTTCATGCTCTCTACAAAACCCCAAAACTAAAAACTTTTTCAATAAAGCCCATTTTTGCTTCATTTTAATGTTTTTTTGAGGAAAAGGGTTTGGGGGGGATTTTTGAGCTGTATGGCCCTTCCCCTTGTTTGTACTTTTTTCTCTTTGTCTCTAAAGAACGAAAATTTGAACCTTCTTAAAATTCTTTCCCAATTTTTTTGCTTCATTTAATGTTGTTTGGGGGAGTTTTGGTTTGGGGGTTTTGATGCTGTAGGGAAACTTTTAAAGTCCCTTTTATCTCCCTCTCTTACAAAAAACCCAAAACTGAACATTTTCTTCAACATTTCCCAATTTTTTGGGCTTCATTTTAAATTGTTTTTTTTGAGGAATTGGTTGGGGGACTTTTGATGCTTTTATGGACTTCCTTGATGTATGTTTTTTCATGCCCCTCTACAAAAACCCAAAAACTGAACATTTTCTTCAATCGTCTCATTTATTGCTTATGTTAAGTTGTTTGGGGAGTTTTGGTTTTGGGGGGACTTTGAGGGCTTTAGGATTCTTGTTTATGTTCTCTTTCTCTCAAAAAACCCCAAAAAAACCCCACTTTCTTCAACCCGTCCATTTATTGCTTATTTTAATGTTGTTTGAGGGGGTTTGGGTTTGGGGGGGACTTTTGATGTGTATGGATTTCCCTTGCGTTTTGTTTTCTTGCCAAAACAGAACCAAAACTGAACACTTCTTCAATCGGGTCCATTTATTTGCTTCATTTTAAAGTTGTTTGGGGGGAGTTTGGGTTGGGGGGGGACTTTTTAAGAAAAAAAGGACTTCCTTGATTTTACTGTTTTTTCTTTCCTCTAAAAACCCCAAAACTAAAACACTTTTTAACCCGGGGCCCAAATTTTTTTGGTTTAATGTTAATGTTTTTTTGAGGAGTTTGGGTTTTGGCGGATTTTTTGATGTTTTAAAGGAAATTCCCCTTTTTTTTAAACTGTTTCCCCTTTCTCTCTACAGAACCAAAAATAAAACACTTCTTAAATTCAGCCCTTTTAAATTGCTTCATGTTTAATGTTGTTTGAGGAGTTTGGGTTTTGGGGGACTTTTGATGCTTGGATTTTCCTTGATGTATTTTCTCATGGCTCTTTTCAAAAACCAAAACTAAACCCACTTCTTCAATGGGTAATTAATTTTTTTCTTTGTTAATGTTTTTTGAGGAGTTTGGGTTTGGGGGATTTGATGCGTAGGGAAACCTTCCCTTGATGAAACTTTTTTCCATCTCCCTAAAAAAACCAAAAAACCCTTAAACACTTTTTTCAATAAGCCCATTTTTTGCTTCATGTTAATGTTGTTTGAGGAGATTGGGTTTGGGGGGTTTTTTTTGATGCTGAAAAGGACTTTCCTTGATGTACTTTTTTCTCATGTCTCTAAAAAAACCAAAACTGAAACTTCTAAAAAATCAGCCCTTTTTAATTGCTTATTTTAAATTTGTTTTTTTGGAGGGGGGGGGGTTGGGGGATTTTTTAAAGCTGTATGGACCCCTTGATGTACTTTTTCTCTTGCTCCAACAAAAAACCCAAAAAAATGAACACTTCTTCAATCACCCTTTTTATTGTTTCAGGGTTAATGTTTTTTTGGGGAGGAGATTGGTTGGGGGACTTTTGATGGGGATGGCCCTTCCCTTTTAAATTTTAACGGGTTTCCCTCAGCTTTTTACAAAACCCAAAAAACTGAAAAACTTTTCAATCAGCCCAAATTTTTTTGCTTCTTTTGTTAATTTTTTTTGAGGAGTTTGGGTTGGGGATTTTGTTCTGTTTTGGATTTTCCTTGATGATTTTCTTTTCTCATGTTTCTCAAACAAAAGGGAAAACTAAACCATTTCTTCAATCATTCCTTTTATTGTTTCCTTTTTAATGTTTTTTGGGAGGAGTTTTGGTTTTGGGGGTTTTTGATGCTGTATGGACTTCCTTGATGTACTGTTTCCCCAACCCTTCCTACGAACCCCAAAACAAAACACTTTTTCAATCAGCCCATTTATTGCTTCATGTTAATGTTTTTTTGAGGAGTTTTGGGTTTGGGGGGGCTTTTTTTGATGTTTTATGGATTTTCCTTGTTTGTACTGTTTCTCTTTGCCCCCTCTCCCCACCCCCAAAAAAATTTAAACACTTCTTAAATCAGTCCCAATTTTTTTGCTTCATATTTAATGTTTTTTTGAGGAGTTTGGGTTTTTGGGGGAATTTTTTGATGCTTTTTTGGGATTTCCCTTGATTTACGGGTTTCTCATGCTCTCTACGGGAAACCAAAAAACGAACCATTTTCTTCAATCAGTCCATTTATTGCTTCTTAAAAGTTTTTTGGGGGAAATTTGGGTTTGGGGGGATTTTGATTGCTGTAGGGATTTCCCTTTTGATGAAACTTTTTCCAATGTTTTCTCTCCCAAAAAACCAAAAAACTGAAACACTTCTTAAATCAGCCCATTTTTTGCTTATGTTAATGTTTTTTGGAGGAGTTTGGGGTTGGGGAAACTTTGTTTGCGTATGGTTTTTCCCTTGATGTACTTTTTCCCTCATGCTCTCTACAGAAAAAAAAACTAAACACTTTTTTCAATCAGCCCCATTTTTTGCTTCTTTGGAAAATGTTTGTTTTGAGGGGGTTTTGGTTGGGGGGGAATTTTTTGATGCTTTAGGGCTTCCTTGATTTACTGTTTTCATGCTCCCCTACGAAAAAAAAACTGAACCCTTCCTTCAATCGGGTCCTTTTAATTGCTTCATGTTAATTTTTTTTTGAGGAAAATTGGGGGGGGGGAACTTTTGATGCTGTATGGATTTCCCTTGATGTACTGTTTTTTTCTTTGCATCAAACAGAACCAAAATGAACACTTCTTCAAATTCAGTCCCCATTTTTTTTGTTCATGTTAATGTTGTTTGAGGAGTTTGGGTTTGGGGGGATTTTTGGGGAAAGCTGTATGGATTTCCCTTGATGTACGGGTTTTCTCTCCCTTTTTACAGAAACCAAAACTGAACACTTTTTCCCAATCAGCCCAATTTATTGCTTCATTTTAATGTTGTTTGGGGGAGTTTGGGTTTGGGGGGATTTTTTGTTTGCTTTTATGGATTTCCCTTGGGATGTACTTTTTTCTCATGTTCTCTAAGAACCAAAACTAAACATTTTCTTCAATCATTTCCCTTTTATTTTTTTCATGTTAACGTTGTTTTAAAGGGAGTTTAGGTTGGGGGAAACTTTTAAATTGCTGTAGGGGATTTCCCTTGAGGGTCCCTGTTTCTCTTTGCCTCTACAAAAACCCAAAAACTGGAACACTTTTTTTCCCACGGGTCCATTTATTGCTTCATGTTAATGTTTTTTTTTGAGGGGGTTTGGGTTTGGGGGGAAATTTTTGATGCTGAAGGCCCTTCCTTGAGGGTACTGTTTCTCTTGCTTTTCTACACCCCCAAAATGAACACTTTTCAATCGGGCCATTTATTGTTTCCCTTTTAATGTTTTTTTGGGGAGATTGGGGGGGGGGTTGGGGACTTTTAAACCCTTTTATGGATTTCCTTTTAAAGTACTTTTTTTCTAAATTGCCCCTCTACAAAACCCCAAAACTGAACACTTCTTAAAACAGCCCCTTTTTATTGCTTCATGTTAAGTTGTTTGAGGGAAAAAGGGGTTGGGGATTTTTTGATGCTGAAAGGGGGGATTTCCCTTAAATGAAACTTTTTTCCCATGCTCTTACAGAACCAAAAAACCTGAACACTTCTTCAAAGTCCATTTATTGTTCATGTTAATGTTGTTTGAGGGAATTGGTTGGGGGACTTTTGATGTTTGTATGGCCCTACCCTTGTTTTTTCCCTTTTTTCTAAAACCCTTCTACAGAAACCAAAACGAACACTTTTTTTAAATTCGCCCAATTTATTGTTTCCCTGTTAATGTTTTTGGGAGATTGGTTGGGGATTTTTGGAGCTGTATGGATTTCCTTTGATGAAACTTTTTCCCTCATGCTCTCAACAAAACCCAAAAACTAAACACTTCTTCAATCAGTTTTTTAAATTGCTTCCTTTTTTAATTTTTGTTTGGGAGTTTGGTTGGGGGACTTTTGATGCGAAATGGACTTCCTTTTTGTACTTTCTCATGCCCTACAGAAAAAAAAAATAAAAACCTTCTTAAATTCAGTCCATTTATTGCTTCTTTAATTTTTGTTTGAGGGTTTTGGTTTGGGGGGGATTTTTGTTTCGTATGGCCCTTCCCCTTTTTTACTGTTTCCATGTTTCTTACAAAAGGGAAAATGAACACTTCTTCAATCGGGCCCTTTATTGCTTCATGTTAATGTTTTTTTGAGGAAAATTGGGTTTTTTGGGGGGACTTTTAAAGGCTGTAGGGGGATTCCCTTTATGTACTTTTTCCCTTTTGCTCTCTACAGAACCAAAAATAAACACTTCTTCAATCAGCCCAATTTTTTTGTTTCATGTTAAGTTGTTTGAGGAGTTTGGGTTTGGGGGACTTTTGATCCCTTGTAGGGATTTCCCTTTGGGGAATGAAAATTTGTTTTCTGTTCTCTACAAAAACCAAAACGGGAACACTTCTTCAATAAATTCCATTTTTTGCTTCATTTTAAAATGTTTTTTAAAAGGGGGTTTGGTTTTGGGGGGACTTTTGATGCTGAAAGGATTTCCTTTTGAGGGTATTTTTTTCTCATGCTTCCCAACAGAACCAAAAATGAACCCCCTTCCCTTAAATCACCCATTTATTGGCCTTCATTTTAAATGTTTTTTGGGGGAGAGGGGTTTGGGGGGATTTTAAATGCTGTATGGACTTCCTTGATGTACTGTTTCTCATGCCCCTCTACAAACCCAAAAAACTGAAAACATTTTTTTTCAATCAGCCCATTTTTTTGTTCTTTTTAATGTTTTTGGGGGAATTGGTTGGGGGGGATTTTTTGTTGCGGAAATTGGATTTCCCTTAAATTTTAACTGTTTTCATGCTTTTTACAAAACCCAAAAAACTAAAACCCTTCTTCAATCAGCCCCTTTTAAATTGTTTTCATGTTAATTTTGGGTTTTTAAAACTGCTATGTTTCAATTTACATATAGTTTTTTAAATTTGTACATCATTTAATTTTTTTTGTTTTTTTTAAAAAATTGTTTGGCACAAGTATTTTAAATTTTCATCAAAAATTGTGATAAAAAAAAGTTCTTATTTTATTGGGGCTTTTAAGGCCAAAAAAAAGCCTTTTTTTTTTTTTTTTTAGGAAAGGGGTTTTAGATCATTGCATTCTTTTTTCAGTAAATGTATTTTATAAATTTGGGAACCCTGTTAAAAATAAATTAAATTGTACATGTAAAAGTTTTTATAATTTGCTTTATGATTTTGCAGTCAGTGGTTTTGGGCCCTTTTTACAGAGTTTTATAAAAAAATAAAAAAAACTATAAAAATTTAATTTTTTTGACGGGTTTTTTTTAGGAATTTAAAGCAGATTATAAGAAAAAATAAAAGGGCCCCCCAAAATTTCTAAATTTTTTGCAAAAATAGTTAATGATTGGTTGGGGAAACTAGTTTTTTTTTTTTTGCATAATAAACCCTATGCCAAACATAGTGACGGGGTGATTTCTTTGTTTTTAAAGGGGTTAAGGGGGGGGGGGGGGGGGCCTTAAAAATGTAGACAGTTTTTTAAAATTTTAAATTTATTTAAAATATTAACAATTTTAAATTTGCTTTTTTTTTACAGGGGAAAAGATTTCAAATTTTTTAAAAAGCAAACAATTTCTCTATTGGCCCGATATAATTTAACATTTTAGCTATTAAAAACCCAAATAGACTTTCCCGCTCATTTATTTTTGCCCCAATTTAAAAATCAGAAGTATCAAGGTTAAATGGAAAAAAGAAATTTTAAATTTTTTTTAGAATACAAAAAAATTTTAAAAAAAAAAAAAATTAAAAAAAGGGAAAATTTTTTTTGGGTTTCTTTTTAAGTAGGGGTGATCAGCCCAAAAAATATAAAAAAAATAAAAATTTCAAATTTAAACTATGGGGAAAGTAATAATAATTAAAATCTATTTTATATGGGGGTATTTGTAAATTTCCAATGCAATTAGTCCTAATTTGGGGTTCTTGGTTCCCAAATATATTTCCTTAATTTAAAAAAAGGGGGAAAAAAAAAAAAAAACCCCATTTTAAAATTTTTTTTTACATATTTTTATTAAAAAAAATAAATATATATAAAAAATATATTAAAACAAAGGGTTTTAAAAACTCCCCCCAACCCCTATTTTTAAAATTTTTAAAAAATGCAGACTGTTATTTTTCGTTTCATTTTCAAGATTTATTTTGAATCCGCACCTTCCCCCTTCAATTTGGGGTAAATAATCAACCTTAACCCCCCGAGTACCCTTTGTGGGGGAAAATTTATTGTTTTGTTTACCCGGGTTTTCCTTGTTCCCAAATCACAAAGACCGACCTTTCCCCTTAAAAATTTCCCGGGTTTCCTTTTTCCCTTCCCTAAGTAAAATTGTGCCCTAAATTAAATTGGATCATTTTTTTTCTTTAAAAAAAAAAGAAAATAATTTTTTTTCCTTTTTAAAAAAATTGGTAAATTTTTTAAAGGCCCTTGCTTTTGTTTATTATTTGGAATCAAATAGATATAATCTGGTGTTTTCTTGCCCCCATGAAGGGAGAGAGACGTTTGATTAAACCCTGACTCTCGTTTGATGGGGAATTTTAAATTTTTTTTTTGATTTTAAATATTATGAAATATGTCAAATTATAAAATCTCATATGAAATCATTTTATTTTTAAAAATTTTTTAAGTGGTTTTATGATGGGACTTGCCTTTTAAATTGGGGTGTGTATTAAAAATTTTCCCTTTTTTTAAAAGATAATTTATGGCTGTATAAATGGACCTTTTCCAATTCCCAGATTTAGAAATTTCCAAAGTCCATTTAAAAATTTAAAATTTGGGAAAAAACCCTTTTAGAAAAAAAAGGGTTTCCCAAATTTAATATATGCACAAATTCGTTAAAAATTGGGCAAAAGCATTTTTGTTTATTGTTTGAATATATATTCTCAATTATTTAACATGTATTTTTTAAATTTTTTTTTTAGAAATAAAAGGAATAAGAAAAATGGTCTTAGAATTGTAAGGGCCCTAAAAAATGTTGATTTGTTTTGAAAAGGGGTTTTTTGGGAAAGGTGGAAAGAAAGGGGGAATTCCCTTTTTTAAATTTTTGTTTTTTCACGGAGTACATGAAAAATGGGGGAAATTTAAAATTTTTTTCAAAATGAAAAATAAACCCTTTTATATTTACCCTTTTTTTTTTAAACTTAAACTAAAAAAGCATTTTTCCCCTTTTTTCTGTAGGTTTTCAGTTAAATTTTTTTTTTCATAGTGGCCCAACTCCCGTCTTTGTTTTTAAAAAAAAAATATTGTTTTTTTTAATTTTGCCAAAAAACATTTTGGGACATATACAGTACAAGTAAAGTCCCCACAAAAACAAAATTTTATTTCAAAAATTTAAACACAAAAAGCACAAATATTTTTACAATACAAAATACAAAAAGCACCAAAAAGATTTTCCCGGGGAAACCCCCGCTCAACCCTTTTTCAAACAGAGGGATTCACAAAAGGGAAAGGGGAAAAATTTGTTTAAACAACTCAATTTATAGGCCTAAGGGTCATGTGACCCCCTTGGCTGGAATCGTCCCCAAAAGGAGGGTGCTGGTATTATTGGCTAATTCCCCAAATTGGGAGTTACTTCTGTTCTTTTAGTCCCTTTAAAAAAAACAATTTAAAAAATAATCACGGGTTTTACATTTTTCTTTTTTTAAAAAAATAAATTTCCCCAAACATTCATACTCCCACCCCTTTTAAAAAAAGCTTTTAGAATAACAAATTTTTAAACTATTTTATTCAACTTGGTGGTACGTTCAGGGAAAGGGGTTTAAACTTAAAAATTAGAAACTTTCAGGTTTTTTTTTTTTTAAAAGCCCAAAACATTTTTTTAATATCTTTCTAAATTTTTTTAGTGGAACCCATGTAAAAACATATTACCAAAAATTAAAAATTTAAAAAATATAACGAGGGTCATTTTTTAAAAATAAAATCCCGTTTTTTTAAAAATGTTTAAAAAAAAATTTAAATTTTTGGATATAAATGATTTTCACCAACCCAAAATATGAACTTTTTTTTACTTTTCCCATTTTTAGGGGCACCATTTAAAATGGGCACTTTTTGAAGCGTTTTGGTTTCCAAACTTTTGGTCCCAAATTTGAGGTAAAGGGCAATGTAACTGGAAAATGTCTCGTTTGGGACTGTTTTTAAAGCACGGGGAACCGCGACAGTTCCGCTTTTAAAAAATTTGGGGAAAACCCCCGTTCCAAATCCACAGAACCCTGATACAGTACCCCGGGAACGTCAACCGTACCAAAACCACGGGGCCTTTTGCAGTTCTTAGAAAAAAAAACAAGTCTCGACCCGTACTTTCCCCGTAGGGCTTTTTAAAATAATTTAAAAAGCCCAAAAACCAAAACCATTGCTTTTTGCTATCGGGTAAACGTTTTGTATTCGCCCTTTTTAACTATTTTTGTTAAACTTATATTAGTAATAATTTATTATACCCCCTCACTAATAAAACCCGGCTAAACAATACCTTGTTTTCCCTTGTCCGTTTTTATTCCCTTGTGAACGGAATTTTTTTTCTAAAACAGGTTTTAATTAAAAAATGGAAAAAAAAAAACTCAGTTGGGGAAAAATACAGAAATTAAGGAAAATCGGGTTCTTTAAATGTAAACCCATAAAATTTTGTCAAAAAAAATGGGCCCATAAATTTTAAAATTTTTTTTTTTAGGCCCAAATTTAAAAATATAGGGCCCAAAAATGTTAGCTTTCAAATTTTTTAAAAAAATCATAATATCCCTTTTTTTTTTTTTTTAAAACTTTAATTTTTTCCCCGAAATTATCTCTTTTTTTTAAAATGCATTTCGTTAAACATTTTTGTCGACAAAATCCATAAAAATGAACATTATAGATGGAAAAATTTAAAATTTTATGTTGTTTTTTTAAAATCCCAAAAATGTGTTTTTTCAGACTAAATGGGTTTTTCCCCTTTTAAAATACCCCCCTGGAACGGAAAATTTTGGGTTTAAAAAACCACACCCCTTGTGGTACTGTAAACTGGAAAAACCAAACAACGCTAAAAGTAAACCCCAGAGTGTTTTTCCATGGGTCCCTGGGGAAATGTTTGGAACTGGGAAATGGGTTTACGGCCGGGGGAAACCCTCGCAGTTGCCCGTGGTTTCCGCATTGGTTTTGTTTGGACACCTTAGTTCCCCTCATCCAAAAACCCCTCCCCCCTGACTGTTTTTAAAACCCGTGTCTTAAAATGTTTTCTTTTTAAAATGTTTATTATTTTTTTAAAGGGGTTTTTTTTAAATTTTTCATTATCCACCAAGAAAAATTCCCCAAATTTTGGGAAAAAAAGATGCAGTAGCTAAAATTATATATGTTAAAAGTAGTTGAGTCATTATAATAAAGCTAATTATCATCAACAGCTGCTCATCATTACAAAAAATAGAAGGAGGAAAACATATTGAAATTTTAAAATCTGTAAAAAAAATGTCGAGTAGTACTTGTGTCCTATGTTTAAATATTGATCTCCCGTCACTGAGCATTCTTACATTGAACATTCACACCCAGCAGCTCATTAAAAAATTGTCATCAGTTCTCTATGCAATAAAACGGATAAGTACCATAGCAGAGAAAAACCAGTTCCCTAATGGCAACCTATATAAAATTTGGATTATTTGTGCTGGGGAAGATGCTTCATCCAAACCACATAGAACCAATACTAATTATTGCAAAAAAAAGCAATTGGAACAATTAACAATCTTGCCTACCAACACTCCTTAGATAGACCCCAAAATTTTAAAAAAAAGAAAAAAATTTTTAACGTCATCTCAATGTACATTCAAGACCCAATTTCTTTTAAGCCATACCCAAAAAAAGCAAAACAAATCTGAAATCCAAAAGCCCCTAAACAAAGAAATAAAAAAAATATTTAAAATAACCCTTTTAAAAATTACAAAAAACACCAAATCAACCAAAAATTTTATAGGGGATAAAGTTTTTTTTTAATTTATATTCCCAAAAAAAAAAAAAAAAAATTTTCTAAAACAAAAAAAAATCAAATTTTTTTAAAAAACCCCTAAATTTTCATATTTAAAAGCATATCCTTTTTATACAAAAGAGGGAAATTTTTTAATTTTAAAAAAATAAAAATTTAAAAAAACACAAAAAACAGGGGTTGAAAGCTATCCCCAAACCAAAACCCTAGACTTGACCCCAAACCCGGGCCCATGTCCCAAGGGGAAAATGACATGCCCCCTGTCCTTGGGGGGGAGAGGGGGGGGGGTTTTGGAAGGAAGGGAAGGTTTTAAAGTTAAAGGTTGGGGCTAAGGGGGGCCTCAGGTTTCGGGGGGGAAAACTTTTCAACAACCCTTTGGAATTGCAGGGGGCTTTTTTAAGGGGGGGTTTTTAAAGGGGTTGGGGGGAATTTAAGGGGGGAAATGGGCCTTTCAACCTTTACCAAAAAAAGAAAATTGAACTTTTCCAAAAAAAGTTTTTTTTTCAAAGGTTCTTCTCTTATATTTAAGTCTGGTTAACCTCAGAGGATTGCCATCTGATTTTTTCAGCACTCAAAATGTGGTGAGTAATCTCAATGTTTATTGATGCTGTGGCCCTTTTCACAATTTACGTGGACGATAAGTAAACTTACGCCTGATCTCTCAAGCGTGGAAAACTGTCTCTGACAGTGAATTAAAACTTGTCTTACAGAACTTTAACTTGAAAAAGTAAATTAACTTTGATATGTTTGTAATTTTTGAAAGTTAGTTTTGAAAAAGTTTGTTAAAAATTTTTTTTAGCCCGGACATAATATCTAATTTTAGCTTTGATAGGGTTTTGCCAGGGTTTCCCCCTTTGGGAAAAGAGCTCAAACCTTCCCCTTTTTTCCCTTTTAAACTTCTTCCTTTCCCTTTCCTTAAAACCCCTCTTTTCCCTTGGGACTCCCCCCCAAAACCTCCCCCAACTCTTTTTAAAAAACTCCCCCTCAATTATTTACTCCTAAAAAATATTTGTCACTCTTCTTTTCCCTTTTTTCCCTTTTGTACAAAAACTTTGGGAACCCGCTTTCTCCATTCTTTTTTTCCCAAACCCCTTTAAAATCCCTTTTACTCGCAAAATTTTGGGGTGGCTCCCCGTTCGCTGTTGCTCTAAAATTCCTACTTTTACCTTATAAGTAAATTTTTTGTTTAAATTTTATAAAAATTCAAAAATTTTTTTTTAAAAAATATGTAATGAATTGTGAAAGTTCCCCCAAAACCCTACGGAATTTTTTTTATAACCTCCTTGAATTAGTTTGCAGTATTTATTTAATTGTTTCTAGACATAAAACATTTATAGTTTATAATTTTTTTTTAACTATCATGACATCTGACATAGTCTTAAATCTATGTATCCGTCCATGTTTTATCTGCCTTTAATCAGCATTATTGAATCGAGGGCAAAGAAGAACATTTTTCTATTTAATATCTCTTTTGTGATATTATTGCATGTATATGAAATATTTGGAAACATTACCTTCCTTTAAGTAAGGGAGCTCCTAAACCACACTAGTGTATTTCTTGTTAGTTATATTGTTAGCTGCTAATTTTGAAAGCAAACAATCTGTACTGTTGAAGGTTTTTTTAAAAACTAAAAATATACAAAAATTCATATATTATCTGATAAAGAGCAATTCATTTATTTGTTGTTATTAAGAAGAACATTAGATTCAACTCGATTTTCGTATGTTGGGCATTGTTACATAATTGTTTAAGCTCACAATTGATTTTTTAATAATACAATTTGATGTATTATGTTTCAGAAAATAGTTCGTAGTTCGGTGATGCTACTGAAGGGTCTTGCAGGAAATGATGAGGTCAAAGCGAAGATTGCAAAAGCTGATGCACCTAGTTTGGTTTTAATGGCCCTTAACCAACATCAGGTAACAAATGTTCTTATAAAAAATAAGTAAGAAAAGTGAGATTATATGTTTAAATAAATGATTATTTGCAAATCATACATTTTTACTAGGGTATGCATTAAATTGTCGATTCACTGCAGAACTAGACAAAATGTTGATGCATCGAATGTATCATGAGGCATTGATTGAACAATTAGTCTGTGCATGTGACATTGGTGCTACTAACCATATTACTAATGAATATTACAATAGTAACTATCAGCTGATAATAATCAAGACAACCGTTTGAGTGAGCTAATGTTTTTATAAAAGAGCCCACTCTTCCCCTCTTGTCTATGTCCAGCTGTCACTGGCCGTGAGCTCAGACTAATTGTTCAATCAGAACCATCAATTTCTTTGTTTCAGAATTATTCCAAAGCTCCAAAATGAAGAATTATTTTAAAATTTGAATTTTTTTATCAATGATATCTATTTGTACATCTTTTAGAATAAGTACTTTGATGTGTTAAATAAATAACATATTTTACAGCTCTGTACTGTTAATATAACCTCAAACAGCTCGATAACTAGGGACACAATATTTAAGATCAGTAGTATTTGTAATCAAAGTGTTTTAAACAACATAAGTTAACGTGCTAAACAATTGAGTATGTGAACAATAATCAATACTCTCAAAGCCAGTGAGCTCTTTGACTTATTACTTATAGGTCTAGCCAGATGTAATGTTTCAAACGGTACCAAACAAGTAATGGCCTGTACTGTTGTGTTATTCGTCCTATTCTAAAATATTCTAATGAATAATGGTCATGACTAGCATATATAAATTCAAGATCTCTCTTAGCGAAAATGTGAAATGTAATAAAAGTACTTACTCTTACTTTTGTGGCCACACAAATCCCAAGTGATTTTTAGCCTCGCCAACAATTTGCCTCCCAAGTTGTCTGTCTTCTGTTATGTCCAGATAAACTCCTAGTCTCGTGAGGTCTTCCTCTACTTGGTCGTTCCATCTGAGCCCTGGTCTTCCTGCCGGTCTCCTTCCTGGAGGTTGTCCAGTCCACACTCTTCTCTGTAAGTTTCCAGCCATCTCCAGCCACAGGTTAGTCTCCCTCCTTCTAGATGTTGACGCCTCGGTCCGGGACTGCTTATTCAGGTTTCCCCTATTCGCAGCTGTCTACCATATTTGGTGGAACATTCACAATCCGCCACCTGCGACCCGTTCGATACCTGAGGCTCGGTTCCCAGAACTGGATGGAGTGGAATTAAAGTAATAAAATTATTATTACTCTGCTAATATATATACTTTTTTCCAGAAAATCTGTAGGTGTGTGTAATGCAGGACTTAGCTTCATCACTATTATGTCTCTGCGTAGCAAAGAAAATAGTAAAATGTTAGTGGATCAAGGAAACTCCAGAACTTTTGATTCAGATAATGAAAGTTCACCCTAAGGACTTGAAAGTTCAGGTTAGTTTGGTATTTTCTGTGGGTTATAGTATTAGAATAGTGAAACATCCCTTGATTTAAAATTTTGGGAGATTTGACCAAGCAACTATTACAAAGAATTGTAATCGTCAAATTTTTTATGTGATAATAGTTTTTTTTTTTTATGATGTACATATTTTGTTGCAGAGAAACTGCTGTTGGGCATTCGGAATATTGTGTCTCGGAGCTCCTGATTTGAGTAAAACCTTTCCTGAAACTAGGAGCAGAAGAACTAATCAATGCCAGCTAGACGTCAGTTCAAAGAGACTCGACTAATGATGCAAAATCTGCTTTTGAGAGGACCCCTTGGGTGTACAGTTAAATTTTAATGAACAATGGAAAGGAAAAGGACAACATTTATCTGCTTAAAACATGTTTTTATTTTATTGGCACCATCTGTGATATAACATATTTCCACATGTAATTTTAGTTAACATTGTAATATACTAAGTTTAGACTTAATAACCTATATTAACATAAAAAATAATATAGAAAAGTAATTTAAAAATTTTGTTAGTTAATTAACATTTATTAATATCATAAAAATATTATTTATTTGATTTAGATGTCTTTATAAAGCTTAATATATTTAAAATTTTCTACTTTTTTTTAACTAATAAAAATTAATAAACTATAGGTAGTACTATGAAGAATCTACATTAGTTTTTTGAAAATTAATTAAATGCTGTAACTGAACTATTTCAATAAAAAAATATACAACTTTTTTTAATGTGCCTTATCAATAAAGCCTGGCTCTGTGGTTTTAAGGAATGGCTGATTTGCACTTCTGAATTCTTGTGAAGACTAGATAAAAATGAAAACAAGTTGCAAATGAATCTAGATGACACGTCAGTCAGTCAAGTCAACCATGAGGCAATAAGTAATTTGTCCTATTCATCCACATGCCCAATTCCAACCTCAATTAGTACCGCTTGGTTTGGGCGTGTAACTCACATGTTGCAGTATGTCATATTTTTCGTTTTAGTTTAAAATAAAAATAGATTCAAAATTAGTCACCATCCCAAAATTCTAAATAATTTTACACATAACATGAAGTAAATTAGCTTGTCGCATGATAAAACGTTGGAATGAAATTCAGACTTGGCGAATATTGACTGATTTACTTTTGATGTTTGGAGTAAAATTAATCAGTATTTTTAGACAGGTACTAATATCATATCTATTTTTTAAACAAAAAATATAACATGTTCCTTCTTTATTCCTAGGTGGGCATGCAAATATATATTTCTTGTGCCATAGCTGGAAGGTCACAAAATCGTGACAGTTCAGCTACCAGACAGTAACACTTAGTTTGTTACTGTTTAATTAATAGTCTTGAAAAATAAGTAAAATTGTTTTTTGGCCTGTTCTATGAAATAATTTTTAGCTAAACAACAAGGTTTACAATTGACAGATTTTAATTAATTTTGTTTCAAGTTTGTTATCACAAAAAAAACCAATCCCCTTATAATAAAAAATATGTGATTAAAAAATCAGAATGTAATTTTAAAATAGGATCTTTACATCAAATGATGTTAGACAGAGAGATTAGTTTAGTTTACTCTGAGAGGAAGGAAAAGCTCTGTGGCCATTCCTAGATTGCACTTCAACGTTAGGTTTATTATGCTCCCCTGTTGCCTACTAGAAGAACCTATACCAAGTTCCTTAGCCAGCTCTAAAATCTTTTTCCACAGACTAGTTCATATTCTTTCTTCTGAGAGCTCATCCCTTCTCCTTCTCCTGAGCTCCAGAGCTTCGCACTCAGTTAATAGACTTTCAACAGACTCAAGAACCTCACTACAAAGAGATACTTGCTACTGCGTTAAAGGTGCTGTCAATAACTTTTTATATGCTGAATGCAACTTATGGTACATTATATAAATAAATACTTTTAAAAGCAAATATAACTAATATCTACTTAGTAAAAATATTATTTAGAAAGCCTCAAATAACGGAACTTCCTACAAATTAACCTAAGGAATTTCAATGCTAATACCCCAAAATGTCGTCTTATTTTTAGTGATTTGTAAGGCTTTTTTTTAATTCACTATAAATTTATTAGTATCATTAGAAAAATAAAATTTACATCATTTTTATCGGCAAGAAATGCATTAAAAATATTGATAGTGGGGAAAAAATTAATAAAATTAAGACATTTTATAAAAATAAAGTTATTTATAAATCATTTATAAAAATTTTTACAAAAAGTTTATAGTTCATTTATGTATGTAAAATTTAAATATTACAAGAAAACTGAGATATACAAGTTGTGCATAATTAAGTGCTGAAGAACAAAAAAAATCATTATATTGTCGATATTTACACAAAATTAGATTAGAAGTAATAACTAGTTTGAATCTGCTGCCTAGCAAAGAATATGAGTCAGATCGTTCAAGTGTACAGTAGAAACCCTATTTTCCGTCAGGGGATGGGACCGCGGCCGTGACGGATTGGGGAATAGACGGATCATAGAGAATTCACCCACTCACACTTATATTGTTGGAAACTTATTATTAGTGCTTATGCTCGTTAAATTTAAATGCTGTATAGTAATATCTGATATAACAAAAATGAGAATGAAAAGGTTAGAAAAAATACATGTTTCAAAATGTATATACTGCAGGTCACAACTACCCTTTTATTACAGTAGGCCTAGTTTTAATGTAAAACATAAGCTTGTACATTATGTAATAAGTAGAACAATTAATTATTAACATTATTAAAACTTAACTGCAGTACAGAGTAACATATTAAAGTCTAGTTCCCACGGCTTGTGTTTTTGCAAGACAGGCCCGATGTCGGTAAACGGGTAGTGTGTTGCCGCGACTCGCCTGTGTATCATCAGACAGCACTGTTCCAACGGCCCATGAGCTGTGTAGGCATTGCAGCTTAAAACTTTATCTTCAACAACTTGCCTTTGTAATGCCACCTCTTTCCCCATGTTATACGAGACCTGTTCAGGCAGCCCCGGACGGCCTGTCCGTACGTCAGGCGAGCTGTTCCAACGACCTGTTATCTGTTAAGACGGCAGATGAGGCCTTACGGTTGGCAGGCCGTTGGAACTAAGCTTATGTGGGCTGGAGCAGGATATTGCCGTCTTCCAGACGGATAAGTCATAAGGCAACTGTCATATCGTGGCGCGACGAACCCTGACACTGACAGATAACAGAACCTGGCGGAAAATAGGGTGACGGACAATAGGGGTTTCACTGTATCTCAAATGTTGCTCAAACGACATGGATCACCTATAACCTATAAATAACAATAAAAACTAGTTATTTAATAAATAATAATAATGTTATTCTAAACAAAAAATATATTATTATATTGTCGAATATTTACACAAAATTAGATAAGTAATAACTACATATGCTGCCTAGCAACGAATATGACAGTCAGATTGTTCAAGTTGAACACGAATGTCACTCGAACGCAAGGTTTACCTATAATTTACAAAATAAAAAAAACTAGTTAAAAAAATACACCCAAAAAACCAAAAAAATTTGCAATTAAAAACACAACAAAAAAACATAAAAACTACCGGGGTTTTGGCCAAAGGCGGGAAAGGGGGCTCATACATTTAGGCGGGGTTTTTGACAAAATAAACAAAAAAAATCAAACAAGCTTCTATGCCCGTAGGGAAAAACCCTTTTGAGAAAAATTTTAAAAACGGTACATAAACAAATAAATTCACCGGGCTTTCCCAAATTTTTTTGAAATTTTAAACGGCTTTTTTTGTTTTTTTTCGACTGTAAACGGCTGTAACCCGGGACTCGCACCTTGCCTCAAATTGAAGTGGGGAACCTTTTTTCGAACAAAACCCTTCGCCTCCAAATTTGAGACTATTTAAAATTCCCTTTGGGTTTAAAAAATCCCAAAAAGCACCACTGGGGGATTTATTCTTGTAGATGCCCCTAGGTTCCCCATTGCATCCCCCCCAAACTAACATTTTTTAAAATTTAAATTTTAGAATTTTTTAATAAGGAAAAAGAGGGGTACTGGGGAGGGGTTTAATTGAAAACAACCAATACAATAAAAAAATTTAGTGAAACAATCAGGGGTTTTTTATTTTGGGTTAGGGAAAAGGGAAAAAGTGCAACGAGTTTTTTGGTAATTTTTGGCAACCCGTGGTTAACGTTCATAATTCCCAATCTGTATACAAATTAAAAAGTTTTTAACTGGGAAAGTTAAAAATGAACTTTTTGATTTTCACATAAATGATGCAATGTTGATAGCAAAATCCATTAAAGTCTCTGTGCAATAATAAGAATCATACATGAAATAAACGCCAAAAAATGGGTTTAAAGAATAAATTTGATAAATAATATTTTTACTGCTCAAGCAAAATCATCATGCGTACAGTATGATTGTTTTACTTGATTAGTAATACTTAAAAGCTAGTAAATAGATACTGTTGAGTACAAACATTGCTACCTGGCTACAGTGCCATGTTTTGAAATAGAATTGATTTTTAATTAATTTTAAGTTTATAAATGTTCCCATTCCTTTTGAAGAAGTCAAATTAACAATTTACCTATGTGTTATTTTATGGTGTTATTCTTAAGCGGGAGAGAAACCGCTGAGGGACTTTTTTCCATCTCTTAGGAATGGAATGTTGGTGAAATCCTTTCTAAGTGGGCCTCTATGATGCTAAAGCTAACTTCCCTCTAAAGGTTGTGTTAATTCATCCAGTGTTCCCTAGATTGTGATGAGTTAGTCACTGATTTTGCTTTTATATGCAAGTTTGTAAAGGGACTTTCCTGCCCAAGAGCTTTACTATGAATACTTTTCTATTTTAATGCCAAATACAGATTGTGATGCAAATGGAACTTATCACAGAACACAGGTAGGTTACATATTATTATAAAAATGTTTGATAGTTTATCTAGATGTTAGTAAAATCAGAGAGTTCTGATTTGATATTTGTTTTGATTTGATATTTGTTAGGACATTTATTTATACATATAACAAGAATTATGTCTATTTAGGGCCAGAAAAATTTAAAAGAAATTAGGAAAGTGTCTATAGAATTTCTTTCAAAGGAGTGTACACTTCCTGGACATCTTGTTATATATTAGACTGCTTAGAAAGCAACCTTTTAAACGCATTTATGCGAGTGAGATGCAGAGTGGTGCAAGAGAGACTGAGAACTACTCTTCCCCCACTATGTAATTACATTAAAGTTGTTCGTTTATGGCAACCAGAGCGTTAGGCTGCTTGCTGACAGTGCAATAGCAAGCAAGCTTCACCCGTTTTACGTCATTAGCAGCAGTGACCATTGGTTGGTTTGATTAACACCAACGAATCAAGTTTAGATTGATTAAATTATTTGACAAATTAATCACTATTTAGTAATCAAATAGCAATTAATAATTGCAATAACACAATGTATGATAATGTAAACAATAAATATCATTTTTACAAACTTATACAGTTTGTTAGTTTTTCTTTTTTCAACTAAACACTGTTGCGGAAGTTGAACACTTGACAGCAGAATTTAGTCACGCCCGTGAAGCTGAGCAGTGGAAATATTACCCTCTGCCGCTGGAACCCCTACATGCGCTAAATATAACATACAAGTTGCTTTATACCTGGCCCAATTATAACTACAAATTCACATCCATATACTGTGACCCAACGGTTTTGATTAAAATGCATCATATTTCAGAATAATCTAATCCAAACATTATATCATATTGTATTTATAAATCAATGACTGTATAAATATTATTTTTAATGATCTACAAAATTATATGAAATTGTGTAGAAATACTTAAGATTATAATGCTTATTTGTCAAACCACTGTTAGTTTTAGCACTTAGTTATTAGTAAATAGGCAAAATCTTGAACTTATGGTGTCAACCACCTCAAGGTGCTGTATACAACAATTATATCACCAGATTTACCAAATAAGTCATCCTCATTGAGAAATGGAATGAAATGTCTGATGATAAATAGCGCCTTGATGCGATTGACAACAAGCTCTAGATTCTAGTTAACAACAATTGCTTCAGCCTATGATTGAAGATACAAATTAAATGATTCAGTTAGTTTCAAGAACATACTAATAATATATATTCATCATAACTTAATCTAATAATTCATGTTTAACGTGATTAAAATACAGTATTTTACCATGATATAGTCTTCTTTATTTATATGAGTAATTTAATCTTAGCTCTATTAATACTTAGCTATCAGACTCAGCAATAAATATTTAATTTTTGAGGGCAAATAGAATATAAAATATTTATGATTTGTCATATCTCAAACTTACAAATAAATAAGTTAAAAATTGTTTGGCAATTTTTTATAACTAAACAAATATATTTCAAATACCTGCTCTATTTATTCTAAATAATAGTCACAACTCTGAGATTTGATAAGCCAGCCATCTGTACTAAGTAATAAATCCTTAAGAGTCTGTAGAGCCTGTCGACCATGTTAGTTTAATCCCATAAAAAATGTTATTTTCAAATCCATGTTTTTAATTATTTATTGACCAAAAGTCGTGTATGAGGTGTCATTTTAAACATTATCATATTGCACATTGGGTTTGATTTTGATATTTTTTGAATACATATGCCTGTTTGACAAATATGTAAAAATAAAGACTTCAAACTAAATATTTTTATATTTTTTTCAATAAAACTAATTAGGAATTTGCAAAGCAATTCCAACGCGCAATTTCATTCTTGATCAAATACAATTTGTTTGGAAAAAATCTGTTTAAAAATAACCGTTTAATTTGGATAAGCATGATCTTATGTCCGGTTCGAAAATAACCTTGTTCTTATGGATTAAAGCCAACATGGTCGACAGTCTCTGCAAACTCTTTAACACACCACTGCCTATATTTATATATAATACTAACTCACAACCTTAGCAAACCAAGGAAACAAAATTAAATATTTAACTACAAATACAATAATGCACGCTCACAAACTTTGGTTCACAAATCTAATTTGTTTATAATAATCCATTTAAAAAACGTTGTCTTAATAACATTTAGTTATTCATACAAAGTCTTTTTAATGGATTATTATATTTCAAAACTAAGCATCAAAGTACTTAAAATCTGTGTAAGTTGACAAAATTTAATACTTAAGATATTATGTATCAACTATTTACTTAAATATCTTTGTTCTTTTCAAATATTGTGTACACTGTATTGCAAAGCATATTACCTTTACAATAATATACTCCATTGATAATGGTTTCATGACAATAACACTACAAATATACAATCAAATGCTTCACTTTCTAATTATTATAAATATTTAAAAATCTGGACAAATGGTAAAATTAGATACATATTATTATTATTCTTTATGTGAACAGGATGTAGTACAACTAGCCATAAATGATGTTTATTTATGCTTGGTGGTATCTTTATGCAGAGTTCCTAATTATTCTAAGCATAATTTATTTAGGATTGTTTTATTGTTATTGCACACTAACTCTAGGTAATTATTAAACTATTTTAAAAATAAAATATTATAATATCACAACCTCTGTCATGCACAAGTATTACAATATTACAGTCTTGCCTCGTAATTAATTTATTCAACCATAAACTGCAGCTAAAACACCTTCTGTAATGATATCGGGCAGTTTGTTTCGAGCTGGATGGTTTTTGGGATGTTAGAAATACTTTGAAAACTGGTTGATGGTCAATTGAGCTGATTTCCTGCCTAAAACATGAAAAATGTTTAGTTAAATTAATTTACTGTTGTTTGTCTTGTGTTATATATCTAATGTATTCCAAAATTCAACATTAATTTGAAGTTTTTTTTATTTGTGGTGGAGGATTTTTTTAGAATTTAGTCAGCACTAGTGGCATAGTGCTGTATCCAACTACTTGGAAACAAAGTGTTTGGGAGATTGTAGGCGATAAGTTTCATCCTCGGTCCTCTTAATACCGACACAGCATCCGCTCAATGGTTTCCATCGACGTGGACAACTACTAGAAAGTCTGGAGTGTTCATGTTGGATGGTAGTCAAGGTTCAGATGCTGTATAGGGAAAGATAACTGAGTGTCAGACTTGTCAGTTAGCTGAAATCAGACCAACACTACGTGGTTCGGATCCCAAGTAAAGCTGTAGGTCCCATAGTTTCCCTGGCTATTGGGCTATTAATAAATAGTCCTTTTTGAGCTAAGTCGAACTCAGATAGTAACAATGACTCCGGAAACTATCACTCCATCTATGAGAGTAATTTCCTCTGAACAGCCTCGAAGGGTGCATATGTGTACATTCAGTCTCTATTCCAAATTGTGTATGTGAGTGACCTCATAAATGGATAAACCCACATTCTATAATTATTATACCTAAACAATTTGTTGAACTACTAGTACTCATCCACTCGCTCACCTATACACGTATAGTGGTACTGACCCACCCACCCACCCATACATGTACAGTGGTACTGATCCACCCACCCATACACATAGTGGTACTGACCCACCCACCCATACACGTACAGTGGTATTGATATACTCAAGGTGACTTTGAACCAAGAACTTGTACAGTGTTAAACAAGCATGCTTGTTATTGAAATACCTGACAATCCACATGACAAGATTGTTCCTCCTAGATTTTCATACAGCACACTTTACATGTCCAGAGAAGATCAACTTGAAGTCAACGAGGATGTCAAGATCTTTCTTTGGATTCTATAGCCATTAATGTCATAAAAGAAGAATGGTGGATTAGTTTTACCATGAACAAAACCACCACTGTTTTGCTAAGGTTCAGTGGAATGTAATTGTCTTTAGCCCACCTCATAATAGCTGAATCGATATAAGATTGAAGAGCCAGAAGGTCTCTTGTACTATCAATCGGCACATAGATATTTTAATATTGTCGGCATAGATCTGAACTGCATAGTTCAGGATAGATGTAATATCATTGATAATAACAAGAAAAACAACGGTCCCAAGTTAGACCGTTGTGGTACTCATGAACTGGCTATAAAGTTCTCTGAATACACAACACCAAATCACACTTCAAATGCTTTATCCAAGAGGTAAGATTTTATCCACTGAATAAGGTCTGGAGAGAATCCAAAGTAATGAAGCATTTTTTTTTTTTTAGCAAGCTTGTTATTTGTTATTCTGAAAATCTAAATAATGTTATCAACCTGAGCTCGACCGCAGGACCAGTAACTGCAAGAAACAAGAACAAGTTTAGACAACTTCTTTAGAATAGACTATTGATTTATTTCACCTTAAGTTCATTATACGATGTTCAACGTGTTATGTTCAACGCTTCTAATATATTACAATGTATTATTTGACAGAATAGAACATTCTAGGTATTTTCTGGTATTAATGTCCCAGGCAGGTTAATGCCAGTTTTCATGCCGTGCAGTGCTTCATAAATGGATTTGCTGTCTTCATTACTCTTTACTGAGATTAAATCACCTTTGCAGAGGTCACATTTCCAGGATGTAAGCTAGGTTTTAGTAAGGTTTGAACCCAGGTGTCTACAAGCCGGATGAAATGACAACCTTACTTTGAACAAATACGTCCTTGTCAGTAATTTGCTTAAATACCTAAGTAAGTTTTTTAGTTTAATTCTTGCTAATTTAATTTTGATAGATCTTTCTTTAATTATAAATAATATTTAATATCTTGTTCTATATACAACTGTAAGTAGTTTTAAATATTTGTATACTTATTTTACTTGTTTAATTACTTATTTTTATTTATTTTTAATTAAATTACTTATTTTCAATCTACATTATACAGTGTTTTTATTAAAAAAGATTTGGAAATTATGTTTCTAAAATTATTCACTATAATTCTAGAGTCCAATTTTGGTAATTCTGTGAATTAATTTAAGATCTTTTTCATACAATTTTAAACTAACTTGAGCAATATTTAAAAGGAATTTTACTGTCAGCAAAGTTGAACTACACTCAAGATGTGCATGTGACAGAATGCTGTCAACTAATAACAGTCTGCCAGCAGCTGCCAGGGGTTTAAAATTAATACATAATTAATGAAGCGTAAATAATTTTTACTACATGCCAGATTACCTGTAACATGTATCATCAGATATTCCAAGAAAGGACAATATCTTAGCACGGCTTTGGACCAAATTTCATCATTGTCTTCAGGTAATGCTCCAGGCCTTGCCGTCTTTGTTCTAAAACTTTTGGCTGAGAGCACCTTACTCGCTTTGGAGGAAATGAAGGAGTTGTGAAGTTTTTCCTTAGCTGTGGAACATTTTAATACTACACGAAATGTACAACAACTGTATAACTAATATGTTTTACTTCATTAAATGTTAGATTTTAGTAGCAGCATTGGAAAAATCTAAATGTTGACTATTTGCAGGCTCTAAAAAAGAAATAGGAACTTTCTGAGCCTAATGACTTAGAGGTAGTTACAATTGTAATTCTGTACACTAAATTTGTGTATCATTGAAGAGTTTATAAAATATTGTTTAATTTTTACAGCTGTCTTATTTTGGAATCAATATTGCTCTTTTACAAAGCCACCAATAGATTTATGCTTAATATTTTAATATTAGGATATATTCTATAATATACTAATCCCTTTAGCGTAATTACCCACCTTTCCTAGGTTCTGGGGGGAAATTGAATCTTTCCTCCATATTTGGGATATTTACTACCTATTCTCAAAAGTAGACCAGAAAAGATTTCAGCAGCAGTTTCATCACATCAAAGATTAACTCTTATATTTTTTTTGTAAGATAAGAGTTTTATTGTAATAGACACATCAGAATCAATCATAATATTAGAGCCTGACAGAGAGTCTTGAGGAATTGTAGGATGGGTGTAGAATGAACAGGATGGTTGATGGTCCATAGGATCAGAGGAGCTACAGGATGTAGATATTTTCATAGGTGAAGGAGATGTTGATGTCACAGAAAGTTAGACATCGAAATAGCCTTCTAAATTGTTTTCCCTGAACCGGAGACGTTGTTAATCCCTTTCTTTCTCTCCATATTTAGCCAGAAGTTTGACATCACGATATATTTCAAACTCGAAAGGGGAAATGTCTTCCTCCACCTTGAGCTCACAAGAAGTAAAGTAAGTCTCACATTTGGACATTTTGAATATGTATTGTAACTAATTTGAGTATTGTTGGCCTACCCGGACTCATAGTGAACAGTTTTGAACCTCTACCAGTTGTTAAAACATGATTCACCATAGTTACCCTTATCTCAGACGCTCGAGACGCTAAAAACCGTGTGCAATATAAGAACAGGGAAAAAAATGGGCATGCACCATCCCCACGAACCTCAATCCACACGGTGAGAAAACATCCCAGCCATCGCCATCTACGACTATATTCACAGCTTCTTCCATGTCTTGAAAAAGGTCAAGGGAAAAAGAATCTGAGTTATATAAAATATGAAAATTATGAAACCCCTCTCTAGGGAATTAATATGTACATGTTAAGCTTCAAATTACACAAACTGCAGAAAGAATATTTATGTACAACTAAATACAATTTAAATAAAACTAATTTGTCAACAAATAAAAAATAATACATTAATTAATCACATATGTAACAGATTTGTCATGTTCATCGTTTTTTTGGTATCAGCCTGTTTTAAATAAGTTACTAAAATTCAAATTAAAATTATGCCAATTTTATTCTTATGGAAAAAATTGGAACGTTTGGGGTACTGTTTTATAGCACCCTTAGGGAATGATATCCTGAAAATCTTTTCTTAGTATGCACTAAGACCATAAAAAGAAGGTATATGTAAACATTTCAAGTAGCTATCTTTTACAGTCTACACTGTTCGTTGATTTTAGATTGGCTTCTATGAATGTTTCTCCCTCTTAAGAATGGAATTTCAAAAAAAAATCCATATTAGCAACGCACTAAGGCCATAAAAAAGAAGGTGTAAAAATTTCAAATAGCTATCTTTTACAATTTACCGCTGTACTTTGATTTTTAGATCGGACCTCTATGTATTTTCTTATGGAGAGAGTTGTACACTTTTTACAAAAACTTCATTATTTTTACACCTCAATATTGATATTTCCACAAAATCCTCTCTTAGCACGCACCTAGATCCTAAAATGGAGGGGTACTGTTAAAATGTCAAGTCCCTACCTATTAGTTGGTTAGACTAGCATTGATTTTGAATTTTGTCACTTCATTTATAAATATAGATTAGCCTTAAAACATTAAAATATGCAAGTAAGATTATAAACGTACATTTTATATTAATTTAGAGAAAATTAATAGTATGCTGTGAGACAACTTGTTATCTTAATAATTACACAATTGAATATATAGGGTGTAGCTGAAATACTTGGACAAACTTCAGGAGGTTATTCCTGGGATCAAAACAAACAAAAATGTTTTTAGAAACATATGTCCTAATAAACACCTTCAACACATCTGTTTTCTGTCTGTCTGTGTTTTTTACACTATAATTTTTTTCTCAGCAAACCTATTAACCCTTTGAACGCCAAGACAATTTTGAGGAACGCTATCCGCTCGCCCGCCAGCGCCTAAGCCGGCCGCCATATCGAGAACCGCCAAGGCCAATTGTAGACATTTTACATGATTTTACATTATTATAGTCGTAGTAGTTTCCATATTTTTTATCCGAATTGAATAATTTTTTTATTGTTTTTATTCTAGTATTACGGCTGTAAATATAATGTAAAATAAAGTGTCTTATGGCCAGTAATTATATTTTTACAATCGTTTTATAGTGCTATTTAGTACTTGTTTTTTATAAAATATATTTTTTACACTCAAAAATCGGAATGAGAGAAACACAATTTACACGTCGGAAAACAAGGCATTTTATAGACAATATGGTTCTAATTGCTGGTACAAAAAATTAGAACTTTTTACCAAGAAATAAACAAATAATATTAAAAAGTAATAAACTAAGCAAATGTGTTTAAAACTTACATTTTTAATATGTCTTCAGTTTCCTTCACATTTCCATAAGTATATGTTTTCCTTCTAACTCAATTTATTTTACACACAAAATGAAGAAAAAAAGCAACTTGTGGTCCAGATAATAATAGTAATAAATATAACACGTATATACAAATATTTACAAAACATGTTTTTTTATTTTCTTTAGCAAATATGTTTGGGGAGGCATAACGGGGTGTACACCTTTTATTGCAACGTTTGCAAATGTACCTAGTTTTTCTTCTTCCTTTTACCTCCTGAGCTTGTACTTATTTTGCTGCATACTGAACAGTTACGGTTCTTTCTTTTCTGGTAAAATATCGAAATTTTTTTTTACGCCATTTTGCATACGCCAGCCCGGCGCGGCACACATCTATTTCAACCACTCAAATCAATCAGCTGTTTTCAAGGTCAGCAGTGCCGTAAACCATAAACCTTGTTGTGTATAGTTTAGTTTGATGTATTATTAGTCCAAAACATGTATTATACAAAATAATTACCAATAAATAGCTTGGGTAAATAATTTATTACGAGACGTCCGACCATTCGGACGTTGGCGCTTTTAGACGTGAAATTCGAGCGTCCGATCAATCGGACGTTGGCGGTTTTCGGCTGTACCTTAGACGTCCGATCAATCGGACATTGGCGGTCAAAGGGTTAATGGTAGAGTGTTGAAATTTAACACTTACGCAATACTAGTAATATTATATTATAAGAAAAACTATTAAAAAAATTTGTCACCAAATTTCAAAATGCAGCTAGTTAAAAACTTTGACGTCTAAATTCAGTAAAAACTACACCCTGTATATAAAAAAACACGAATATGATAAATTGTAGCAATTATGATTACGGTACTAAACTTATGATACCTTATTTATTGAAAACAAACAATAAATACATAAATTGTGGTATTTTCTTTAATCTAGTTTCACTTGAAGGTTTGTTCTAGTTTTACGAAGTACATTAACTAGATTAAAGAAAATACCACAATTTATGCATTATTGTTTGTTTTCAATAAATAATGTATCGTTAATTTTGTATTTAAATTTCTTACAATTTATCTTTTTTCTCTTTTTATACAGGGTATAGTTTTTACCGAATTTAACGTCAAAGTTTTAACTAACCGCCATTTTGAAATTTGGTGAAGAATTTTTTTAAAATAGAAGTTTTCCTTGTAATAGAATATTAATAGTTCAGCGTAAGTGCCAAATTTCAACACTCTATCATTGCTGAGAAAAAAATTATAATGTAAAAAACACAGACGGGCAGGCAGACACAAAACTGTACATATTAGAACATATGTTTATAAGAACTTTTTGGTTTGTTTTGACCCCAGGAACAACCTCTTAAAGTTTATCTAAGTATTTCAGTTACATTCTGTAAATGCTATCTATTTTAAGGGGAAAAATCACCAGTTACTTTTAAGGCATTTTCACTTCAATAGGGGAATGGAAGAAGCCCTAATACAGATTTTGAACTTGGCAACATGCCGAGTGGCAAGGCCAGGAGACGATTTCACGGTAGGGCACTCACGATGCCTTTATCAATAATAAATAATTATAAAATCAGTCAGCATATATACAGTAAGAATTATTACAAATTCGAGTTATTTACAAGATGTTATTAGTGATAACAAAACTCACTGTTCAGTGAGGAGAAAATTTATTTTACTAAATCAATAACAATAATGTTATTTACACAAAAGATTCTTAATCTTTGTATGTTGATTTTTAATTAGTCCATCTATATTACATGAAACCAGGCCATGGTTCTAGGGCGTGTTAGGAGAGGTAATGCGAGAGAGATTGTGAATATCCCCCATCATACTTCTCCTACGTCTATTATTCACAGACCGTTCAAAATCTTATTTAGGTTGGCTGCTATGTTTATATAGTTTGCTCGATGGTGCTTGTGTTATTGAAATTTAGTGATTTATATAATATGTTTTATTTAATCACTGAATATGTTTTTTTTTATTTCATAATTGTTGATTTATAATATAAACTTGAGTTTAGTATAAACAAGAAGTAAATTTAAAACACAGTTATAAAGATAGAACACTGGAATAAAGATTAAAATAGTAGGCCTAGTAACAATAAAAATAATGATTCAAATAATAGGGCTTCTTCTATAATATTGTGATTTTACAATAACTTTGGTTATGTGCCACGAGAAAAATATAAACAATAAAAATATTTTTAGAAGAAAACAAAAAACAGCTGATTTTGTTCTATCCGAAAACACGATTATTAGAAAATACGGTAGGTAGGTATAACGACAATTCTGTGTAGCAGACTTTGACAGCTGGTTTGATTATTCGGTAATTATGCACTTTCTTGCCACCTCTGAAAATATGATTTCATGTTAATAAAGTGGTGAAAAATGAGTTTATATCTCTTGAGGAGTTTGATTTCATCCGCGGAAAACTTCGTTTTTTTACCGAAAAAATCAAAAAACTAGATTTTTATCTAATAATGAAAAAAACCAACTTTTTTAAAAATCTTTATTTTTCGACAAATTTTTTTTTCATTTCTCGTGTGTTTTTTTATGCTGAACACAAATATATAACTGGTTTGTAGTAAAACTATCGTTTCGGGCTCGAAAAATGCATTTTTTATTGACATAACCAAACATAAACCTAACTTATCCTAATTATCTATTTTTTCAACAAAAATTCGAAATTTGCGTTAAATTCGGGCGTATGGCCTCCGTGACGGCCTGCCGGCCGTCACTCTCCGGTGGGAATATATGAGAATTTCGGGTTTTGGTGATTAATAGTTTGTTGTATATAATGATCGCAGTAATGGCCGCTAATCGCGATCCGCCGCGACAGTAGTTTTTCCGTTATTTCTCGAGAAATATTTGCAATAGACCAAAATAATTTTCAAATTTGTATTCAGCGCAAAAAAACACATCAAAATAAAAAAATATGATTAAAATAACATTAAAATTAACGGAAATATGACAAAAATACTAAAAGTTGTGACATTGGTTTTTTCTGTGGAAGTTGTGACAATGTGGAAATTTTTCGGTAAAATACGTTATTTCCGCGAATAAAAAGCATATCTCGTGAAAATACAGCCAATTCTAGACCCATTTCAAGCAAAATGTTCCAAATTTGTTTGGTGGCAAGAAAGTGCATAATTACCGATTATTCTATTAAATACTGGTAAATCTACCAATCACATGGAAGTATTTTTTAGGTACTGTGTCCGAGATGTTTATTTTTTAACATGAATTTACTACTGTCGTTGGAGAGGGAAAACCATTGATGCGCATGCTCGAGCCACATGCCCAGAACTATGGACCAGTCAACCAAAGAATCTAAGGTGTACAATATTGGTCCTTTTTCATTGTAATGACTGAAGAATTAAAAGATAATAATAATTTTTAACTCATATAAATAATAAAGAACATATTACTTTCTTCCATATATGTTAGCATAGAAAAAGTATTGTGATCGTCCAAAAAAAACTTTTTTTATGATTGGATCACCCTTTTGACCTCATATTTGCACTGTTGTATTGTGCAAACACTGACCTTTAAAATGAGGTATTACTCCAAGTAGGCTTGTATTAACAAATTTTAAGACTTCCTAAGTGAGCCATCCCTTGGCTATGCAAAAAACGAATAAAATATGTCTAAATGTTTGGTATAGGGACGTGTACACAACTACAGTTTCATTAAATTTTTTTAATAGTTTTTAAAGTTAATAAATATATTCCATACCTCTACCCAACCCCATATACAGTGATAATTGCAACACGATATATCTGCACAAAATTTAATAAAGCAAAGAAATTTAGTATTTTTACAATACTTGAGTAAAACTGAGTAAAAAAAAACCAAGCACAAAAGAATAAAAACATTGTAAGGAGTCCTCTTATAAAATTTACCCATGTTTCATTATAGGTTAAATATAGTTTTACATTTAACAAGTGTAGACATGTAACTTATAACAATGTAAACAACACAGTAGTGAATTGGTGAAATTGTACTTGTGAATCAGTAAATTATTACTGGTTACTACTACACTTGTAACTTTGTGTTTGTAAAACACCTGTAACTGATATTTTTACAGGTTCGTAAAAATTTACTGGTGAATATGTAACTTATAACTTTAGTGAAACAGGCCCCTGACAGATTGTTTTACATTTTTCTTGCAGTGAACTTTTTCTTTCTACTGGATCGAAAAACTAGAGTTTCACACTAATCCTAGGCAGTAAAATGGTCCTTATCCTTATGGCTTAGTATCCAAAATAATATTTCACAGAACTCGCAAATTATTTTAATGCGTTTTAGACTAATTCTATTTATATTTGACTAACCTCTCTATGAAGAGAATGAAAAGCACTGTACCGCCTGTCTACTGTCTGATAAGTAGAATTTCCTACAATTTCAACAGTATATACATAGTGAGGCTTCGAATCTTGAACCAATCTATATTTTGATATGAAAATATCACTCATTGTTTTAGTAAATAAAGGCAATCTAAATATTATGTTATTGTTATTATACTTATTCAAAAAGTCTTCCGTAGGATCGTGATTTTTTTTTTTACTTTTATTCCTGGATAAATATTTACATATTATACATAGATAATGTAACAGGTGGAATAATAACATTTCGGGTTCCCTTATATATGAGTCACCCTATAACATGAATAACAATCAGTAAACAAAAAAAAAATATAACGTATTTAAGTAAGTTAAATAAACAAAATAAGTGTTACATAGACATGGCTATAAATCAGTCTATCTTACATTCTTACATATGAGACGCCGACACAATGTTGTGTGTATTTTTAAGGCGAATATGAATGGTTATATGAGTGTAGGATGAGTTTGGATGAGTGTAGTCTGGTTACTAACTGAGTTCAACTGTTCCTCAGAAAGGGCAATTTATTAAAAGCCCAACAGCCAGGGCAACTAAGGGACCTACAGCTTTACGTGGAATCCAAACCACGTAGTGCTGGTCTGATTTTCAGCTAATTGACAAGCCTGATACTCAATTATCTCCCCCACACATCATCCGCACAATGATTACCACCCAACCTGGACACCCCAGACTTCTGTAGTAGTGTCCACGCCGATAGCAACCATCAAGTGGACGTCATGTCAGTATTAAGAGGACCGAGCATCCAACCTATCGCCTACAATCTCCCAAACACTTTGTCCCCATATAGCTGGGTTACAGCACTGCGCCACCAGTGCCGACAAAAGTCACGTCTTGAGGAAGTCTGGCTTTCAAACGCCTGTGCAAAGTAGGTTCTCCAACGTGAAAGGTAATAGCTCCTGGAACATTGTACAAGTTAGCCATGAACTTACGACAACTTCTTTTAATAAAAGCATCAATGGTATCGATTCCAAATTCTAAATGCAGATTTGAGTTACGTATATACCATGGACTATTAACTTCAATTCTTAAAACGTTGTTTTGGAAATGTTGAATCTTTTTCAGTTTGCCGGAGGAAATGCGCGTTCCTCAAACCAGACAGGCATACATAACTAACGGCCGAAGAATTGTTTTATATATTAAAAATGTGCATTCCGGTTTCAAAGATGACTTTCTGTTTATTATAAGAAATAACATGGATAGACGTGCGTATGCTTGAGTAAGTTTGTTGTTTACGTGAAGATTCCAGGTTAATGGTTAATTTTTTATCGAGGTAGACACCTAAGTATTTTTGCCTTGATAATCAGGGTTCCAAGGAATTGAAGTATTTTCAATAGCAACTTCAGACGGCAAAATATACTTCCTCAAAGAGAAAACCTTTGTTTCACATTTAAATGGATTTAAAGATAGTCTCCAGCAATTCCAGCTTTTAAACCAATCGATTAGAGTTGTAACGCTGAATTGTGATGAATTTACGGCTTGGTTGATGTCAGTGTGCTGAGTAATAAGAACTAATAAGAACCGTGTCATCAGAATGAAGAGCGATAGTAGCCTGAGGAAGTTCAGGAATATCAGACATGTATAAGTTAAAAAGAAGAGGTTCCAGTATTGAGCCTTGAGAAACACCTGCGCCTATTGGACGAACTGAGGAAAGTTTGCAGTTGAGTTTGACGCAAAAAGTCCTATCAGAGAAAAACGATTTCAACAAATCTCTCAGGTATAAAGGAAGTCCAAACTGATAAAATTTATATAATAGGCTACCATGCCAAACCTTAACAAATGTATTTTTTATGTACAAAAATGAATGAAGCTTCTTCTCACATCCCCAACAAATGATTTCATTGATTCGTAAAAGTTGATGAGTTGTAGAATGCCTTGTACGAAATCCAAACTGATAAGGGGGAATGATATTAGAAGAATCCAAGTATTTTAGCAGTCTCTTATGTATATTTTTTCAAATAATTTTGATATTGATGAAAGGAGACTAATCGGACGGTAACTGCTAGGAGAATTTTTAGGAATTAATTGCATAATTCACATAGGAGGATGAAGAAATTAAGTGTTTCGTGTAGGGGGAAAAGTCCGGATAGTTGCATTTTTGACTGATATTTGTAAACACTCTGTAAAGTCTTGAACTGCTCTGTCAATGCCATTTTCTGAATATAAGTCCGTTGGAACTTTCATGCGATTGTCGAATTCTGCACAGAAGATATCCCAATCGACTGGACCGTTTATCAGTCTGGAAATTTGCGGAGAAAATAGTGGTTGTATGAAAAAAGTTACAATAATAGAGAGATGGTCAGACTCAAGTTCGCTGATAACTTGTTGTAGAATAGGAGCTCCAAAGTTTTTATGAACCCCAGTAGCACCAACCGTTGGCCCAACGTTGAAAAATGGTTGGCATGGTCGGGGAATCGTTGGCAAAAATTCCAACCGTCTGCCAACGATGGGCCAACATGTTTTTACCGTCATTGGCCCAACAAATTAAATAATTGTTGGCCCGCTGTTGGCCGGTAGTTATTTATTGACTTAATAATGAAATGTGTGTTATCAAGTGGTTAAACACGTAATCTAAAGTTAAAAACTTCAAGTAAAAGTAAAATAATATATGTAACGGACTTCATTTGATAACTGGAGAACGTAAGTTCGTAGACGCCGACGAAGATTCATCTTGCACGATGCGCATGCGCGCGTACATATGACTGAAGCGAACTGCGATGCCACCCACCACATTACCGCCATTTTTATGTTCAACTTTCCTCTTGTGTTTGTCGTAATGTAGGTTAGCGTTGCGTTTGTTTTGTTTAGTTCTAGTTTCAAAGTTGTGGCAGTTTTTCATAAGAAGAAATTCGTCGGTCATTATACTAGTAAGTAAAATGCGAGATGTTTAGAGTTAGTCTGAAAATATGAATAGTAGCATAATTATTATTATTAATATATAGTTATTTAAACTAAGCAATCTTTTTGAATGCTCAATTTAATTTGATTTGTATTCAATTAATTATAACTCTTGGGTGGGATGCAGGTGAATGTTACGTTTTGAGCAACCTTTCAAAATTTTAGTAAGATTTTAGTTTGTTACATTTATTCATGGTTTTAGAGTAACGTTTTAAAGGTAAACACTCCGGAGCTTTAACGTAAACTTGCCAGCTCTTAAGGTAATTTCCTCTAGGCTGTATATAATTATACAATTATCTTGTTTTGTAATGTTTACATGGACTTTTATTAGAATATTTTAAATATAAAAAGTCAATATTTTAAATACATTTGACCAAGACATACCATTTTTGTGATTGTGCTTTCAAAAGAGGCTTGTAAAACAGGCAAACTTTTTTAGGCCTACCAAAGGCAGTTAATAACAATAATTTGATCTCAATTATAATACAGGTATTGTGTATAAATTTATATCTAATTTGTATTTCAAAACAGAAGGATAGGCTTCTATCGTTATAAACAGAATTAGTGTAGAGCAGGTTTAGTATAGAATAATTAGTAGACAAGTGTCTGAGGTTACTTTTGTCATTTGAGTTGACATATGCCATGTGTTTACTGTTTGAATCACAAGACAGTTATTTACTTAAGCTTACTTATTTAGTAGTTTAGTTTATTAGTTTTAGTTTAGTCTATATAGGCCTAATATTGTTTATTTTTTAATTGTTATTGTATTATATAAGTATATAATATTGTTTAGTTTAATTGTTATAATATTGATACCTGCAATTTAAATATCTTATATTTTACTATTAGTACTTGGTTTAATTACCTAAACATTGATTGTTCAGGTTTGATTGTATTAACAGCCTCTCAGGGAAGTTCAATCTAAAAGCTCAGCCCTTTTGCTTATGGCAGTGATTATATAATGATTCGTAACCATAAAACCTTAGTGTTGTAGTTCTATTCTTTCCTAAATAATAATTGAATAATTGGCTATCTATTTATTTCAGTCAGTTCAAGAAGGTTTAACAGTGGTGTAGCTAAAAAAAGGTTAGCATGCCCAATCAAAAATTCATTAGCTTAGGCTATTTATGTTACCCTCCATTATTCGATTTGACACAAAAGTTGAAAAATTTTGTTTTATGTTTCATAGGCCTACGAGATGTTTCTTGTTGTGGAATTAGGTAAAAATTCTGGGGGTGGTTTGGCTATAGTAGGGCAGGAGTGGATAACTCCGAAAAAAAGAATGTTTTTGGAATGGAATGTTTTGGATGTGGAATGTGGTTGGTATTGGTATGTTATGTGAAAGTTTTATGTATACTACTAATTTAATATTGATTTAAACTGCTTACTGTAAATTAAATCTTGATTTGTATTGACGTTGTCCAGCCTGTTGTGGAAATTATTAAAATGTTTTTTTATTCTTAATATAATTGAAAGTAACTGTGTATTGGTGATGGTTTCTAAATATCGCAATTAAAACGCTTTCTTTTTCTTACACATAACTAAGACAATCAAATAGATTCAGTGGTCTACCGGTTATCCGAACTCAGCTATTCAAAATGTTGTTTAACTAAACTCGATTCCAAGCAAATAAATTAAACAGAGACCCATGTTGTGTGTCCCAGTATCGCATTAGTGTGAAACAGGGTTTTTTACTTGATAGTAAATGTTTTTTATTTTATGGTTTCTAGGTGTCAAAACTTGGCATATTGGGTGGAATAAAGATTTCTCACGCAGTTAGAAATATGCTCCAAGCAATATTCACAAACAGTTCCAGTAGAGTACAATTGGACGGGGAAACAGAACAAGAAACCTTTGAAGGATTTGGCTGTTGTACAGCTCATACCAGGTAAGCTAATGTTCAAATAAATTGGAAATTAATAGTAACAATTTCTTCTTGCAGAGGCTTAACTTCATCTTAAACAAATTTCCAACGTAATGATATTTTAATACATTGGTTTTTGAAGTTGCAATGTTATTCCTTTGCATACAAAACTTTGCAATGGATTATATTTAAAAATGAAAATTCCACTATTGACAGTGTTAAGCGAAGACAGTTGTAATGAGTCAGTGGAGCATACGAGACCACCTAAAAAGCAAACATTCCTAGAGGTGACATTCTAAAGTATGCCTGATTGCAAATTAATCAATGTATGGAAGGCAGATTTAATTAAATTGTAAATGCAGTCTATTGTTTTTGGATGAGCATAGAGACCTTTTTACAATTTTTTGTGGCACATCACAAACTAAGTAGAAATCTAATAAAGTATAATATATATCAATAAAAAAAACATATCCATAACATGTTTATTTATTTACTAACAAATTAATTTCAAGTTGACAAATAATATAAGTGAACTTAACTTAAACTATGATAACAAACTAAAAACATTATCATGATTTACAGTTTTTTATTATGTTTTAAGATTGGCTTACCTAATTTATTGCACTGTGCACCATAAAATTGTTTACTTTATTGAATCAAAATTGTTTGGAAATGTTTTATTTTTATTGATTGTTAGGACTGCTTTATATTTATAATTTTTAAGTATAACAGTAATCATAAGCAAATATTAACCCTTAAAACGCTGAGCAATTTTCTGTAATTTTTCAATTAACGCTTAATTTTCTTGAATATATATAATTTTAGTTTTTGTAAAGTTATATATTTTTTAAATCTAAACCAGGATAGTACAATGTAAAAAAAATAATAACGATATACAATACATATATAACTCAGTGTACAATATACTCAATAACAAGATATACAATATAACTCAATAAGACAACAGATTATGTACACAAAATAAACACTATTTACAACAAAAATAAAACTAGACTTCACAATGAAAAATATAGAGTAAATTCGAAATAATAAACTTTGTTTACACACCGGATGTTAGTACAATGCACGAGACGGACAACAAATAACTGCAGACTGACTTTAACGCCAGCCGGTCGCCGCGTCATGTGACTAGCAGATGCGTATATATTCGCTGCGAGCGCTAGCGGTTACCTCGACAGAGGCAATAATGAATGAAAACTTCATATTATTTACATTCGTTGCCTAGTAACCAGTCCAAAGTCTGGAAAATGAATAATAACCTGAAAATAGTCTTGACCTTGAATCTTAGAACTCGCTACAGTGTATTAGGCCTGTTCTAGGATTATTGTTATCAGCTCGCGAAATATTACATATAACGCGTTACGGGCAATTGTAAACATGCGTATATATATATATATATATAGATGCCGCGTTTTAAGGGTTAAACAATTTGGTCTGTTTGGCTTTTAAAATTAGTTTTGAAATTTTTTTTCAGGAATTATCAGGAAAAATCGACATACCCAACAAGCCACCGATGCAGAAATCCATTTAATATATAACGATTAGGAATAGAAAAATTTGCCATTAGAGTGCTAATTGTATGTAAATATGTGGATGTGGAAAATATTTATTATGTGATTATATGTTTTAGATTGTTTGTTAATCATTGTGTATTAGGGAGGGTATTTAACGATATTATAATAATATAAAATGAAATATCAGGGAAATATATAAGGCTAAAATAGCTCTTGAAATATTATATAATGTCATAACCTGAAAGGTTATTATTCTGTATATAAATATTTTTTTATCGCTATATATATTTAAATATCCTTATTATTTATAAAATAGAGCGTGTGTTTAGCCAAATTTTTGTATAAAAATAAACTCTGCAGTGTGTATACTAAATTCTATTGAACATTTATTAATACTACTGTTTCCATGGTACCAAATGATCAGCTGATTTAGTGTTTGTGGTTTTAAATTTCAAATAAATTTTATTTTCACCTCTATGATTTATAATGTATATATTTCCTAAAACTAGATGAAATTTAGAATGTTTTGGCTGTTTCACATTTTTAATTTTATTATCTTAACATTGTTTTAAGGGGTACCCTCCTCTTTTCATGATTTATAAATTTACAATTTTACATATATGTTATATACAATGAAAAAAGGAAAAACTTGTTTGATATAATTCATAGTTTATATGATAGCTTTTATATTTATTAACATAATGATACCTAATATAAGTAGATTTATAGTAAATAACTATTTGTTTATGAATTATATAACAAACATCTGCACGTTAAGCAAAAAATGGCCTTCCACTGGGAAAAAATAACTGCCAGTTTGAGGATTAAAAACTTCTTGTGTGCAACGATAGTAAGTTTTTGCAACATGTTATATGTATAAACATGTATCAAAAAATGTATTTGTCACTGAGGTAAAGAGGTTTTTATGTATATACTTTTTAGTTTATGTTTTGTCCATTTGTTTTAATAAATCATAATTATGTCGCATATATCTTTAATTTCTAACCCATTGCTCTCATATTGTGTAGATACTAGTTTTTTAAAGGAAATAGGTCAATTTTAGTAAAAAGCTTTATTAGAATAAAATATTAATTCCAACATTGACTATTATTGAATGTTACCGGACATATTTTGCTAGTTTCTTAATATTTCAGATTCTTGACAGTTGATCATATGTTCGGTTAACTTTTGTAAATAATGGAATTAAAGAGTTTTTCTACATTATTAATAGATAATACAAAGTTTGTGAAATTTTATTATATCAAACATAAATGTACAAGTTTTATATTTGATTTCCTGCCATGGCTACAGATTATGTTTGGATTCCATAGTATCGTGCAAAGTTAAAGTAGTTCAAGAATTATTAGTGAGCATAGTGTCATGGTATATTTATGATAGTATTATTTCAATTTCATGGAATTTGAATTATCATAAGATATTGAATGTCAATATTTTATACTTCACTCTCCAATAATTATGGGATTTGAACAGATGTTTTATTGGGTAACAGTACGAAAATATTTCAGGCTGCTAAAGTGCAAATAATCTAATTTTGAAAAAAATTAGTAATACATTTTTCTGGTTTTATTTATGGGCACAAATTTACAGTTGGCTGCTGGTATTTCAAAACTGTTGGCCCAACAACTTTATTATTGGTTGGCCCAACGACATAGTTGATGGTTGGCCCTACGTTGGGAATTGGTTTGTTGGCCAACCGTAAGACTTACTGCCAAAACATACCGTTGGCCAACCGTTAGCAGCTACATTGGGCCAACGATTTGCCAACAATTTTTGCTACTGGGGAAGAGTAATGTCCAATACATCGGGATGGAAATTGTTATGCTAAAGGTAATGAGTGGGTTCAGACGGAGCTAAAATATTTATATTAGTTTCATTCATAATAATAATAATGGCTTTATTGTACAAGTGTTTTATACAATTGGCGAACTTAGGACTAATAAGTCCTCTCTTACAGTTAACCCTTTTATGTTAAAGTAGTAAATATAAAAAGCCTAAAACATGGAAATACAGAACTATACTAAAGAAAAATAATAATAATTAAATTACAAAGAAGCAAATAATATAAATTAAATGAACTACTAACATATTATCAATTTTACCATTCTCTCACTCATATACTCGTTCCACCCTAATTCCAGACCCCATCCCCAGCTACCATCACAGACTCATCCGCTGTACGTCAACGAAAACCTTTAAAAAATCAAATTTTTTTATTGCATATTAATATTCTACAGAATGTTCTGAACAAAATGATGTATAACACCATTGACTTTATACACAAGTAGATTTCACATCCAATGTTAAATTTTCAGTCTCAAAATATCAGCTGTTTTTGTGGTCCTTTGTGGAGCGCTAGTGTAGTCCATGTAAATGTAATGCAGTTTAAACCAGCTGTAGTTGCGGGCCACACAAACTAACAAAATTTCTGCCACAAATAATCCTATTAGATGGTTTATCTATTGTAGGTTTATATAATCAATAATAATACTTATATCTAGTCAGGTTTTAAACCATCTAAAACATTAGTTGTAGTGGTCCTTGCAGCCAAAAGCACGCCAGCTGTGCCAAGGTCAGCTATCAGATGTGCCGTGCTGTGACAGACGACAGTCTAGTCTGTACTCTGCTCATCATTTGTGTTTATTTACACAGTGTTTCTGCCACTACTAGTTATTAGTTGTTATTACAGTGCTTTACGATCTAATAATATCCTACACTTTATCAGCTGTTTATACATTTGTAATTTTTTTATTTATTCATTACTGTGTTATGTTTTATTTCTATGTTTAGTTATTTACTGTTTTAGTGTTCTATACATATTATGAACAGTGCTTTTTTTTAGTTGTTCATAATAATACAATTTTCAAGATGCCACGCCATACAAAAATTTGGAAGAGAAAGTTTAGAGGTAATCAATTTACAAATGTGAAATCACAAAATAATACCACTCCAGCCATGGAAACAAATAGCCTAGATGTTGAGGTTAGGCCTAGCCAAACTCCTACATCAAGCTCAAAGAAAAAACTAGCATATGTTTCATCCTTTGTAGATAATGTAAATCATGTAAATAGCTCTTCAAATATTATAGTAGACTTAGAGAAACTTTCAAATCTTGTCAGCAGTTTTGTCAAATGTAAATTTTGTGATTTATTTATTATGATTAACGGCATATGCCTTTTTAACAAAATTGTATACAAGAAAACAGGCTGAAAATAGAGAACAGAAAAATAGAAAACAGAGGCTAATGAAATATGGTAATCACCAGTGCTTAAAGAATTAGTTGGATAACAATATACAATTGAGAATAATCAATTAATATGTGATGCAGAGAACAGTGTTATTGTCACCGAGGACTGTGCTAGTCAAATAGGTTTAGCGACTAAGTTAGTAATTTCTTGTGGATCCTGTGACTCAAACAAGTCATCTATGTCATAAGCTGACAAAAAACAGACTTTATGAAGTAAACAGCCGCTTTGTGTATGGATTGCGAAGCATTGGAAGGGGGGAAACTGCAGGAAAGAAATTTTGTGCTGTAATGAACTTACCGCAGCCAAATAGTCGCTTCACTAAACACAACAAAACATTAACTTTTCCTTATCTGTCATATGCAGTACCAGTTTGGGGAAGTGAAAGCCAGAGGACCTTACTATTGTTTCGACTACAAAAGAAGGCTATAAGAGTCATATTCTCTCTCCCTAGAGGCCATTCATGCAGAGAGATTTTCAGGACCAACAACATTTTAACATTCCCTTCAATTTACATCTTGGAGACCTTGTTGTCAGGAAAAATATTTCTGTGTTCAGCTCTCTTTCCAGTAACAGATATCCACTCCGAAATACCAATAATATTTCAATTCCCAGACATTCCACTTCATTTTTCCAAAAACAGTTCCAGTACAATGCCATCAAACTCTACAATAGTCTTCCAACATCACTAAAGATCGAGCAGGATCACAGGGCTTTTAAGAGGGGGGTAAAAAGAATGCTTTTAGATGCAGTGGTCTACAGCGTCCGTAATTTCCTGGCTGGTAGTCACTAACTCTGTTGACAAAAAAAATTGTAATTGGTTGACAACAATTTGTAATTGGTTTTAATTAGTATTAAAGTAATTATTTCATTTAGTTACATTGATGACTTGGCTAATGCAATCTTGTTTTGTTGATCTGGCTTAATAAATGAGTTATTGAGTTAACTGGAGCTTTAGAATATGTTAGTGATTTGTCAATGAAGCAAGCTGCAAGAGAGGCTATTGATGAAAATGATGGCAGCAAAGATATTGCAGCTGCTTTTGATGGCAGCTGGCAACGCAGAGGTCATACGTCTTTGAATGGTGTTGTCACTGTTACCTCCTTTGACACAGGAAAAGTGTTGGACATTGAATGCTTGAGCAAATATTGCCAAAAATGTGTCATGAACAATAAAAAGTGTGAGAATGGCTGCTTACAAAATTATTCTGGTTCAAGTGGGGGTATGGAAAAAGTTGGAGTACAGAGAATTTTTTCTCGGTCTGAAAAAAATCTTGGTGTGAGATATGTAAAATACTTGGGTGATGTTGACTCCAATAGTTTTTCCTCAATTTGTGAATTGAAACCATATGGGAATGATGTGAAATTAGAAAAGCTGGAGTGTATTGGTCACATTCAAAAGAGGGTAGGTTCCAGAATGAAAAGACTGAAAATGAAAGGTGTAAAATTAGAGGATGGAAAATCTTTAGGAGGTAAAGGACGACTTACTGATGAGGAAGTATTTAAAATGCAAAATTACTATGGATTAGCAATTAGGAGGAATATTGGTGATGTAGAAAAAATGAGAAGAGAAGTTTGGGCTATTTACTATCATAAATTGTGTACAGATGAGTCTCCAAACCATGCCCTCTGCCCCCGCGGACCAGATAGTTGGTGTAAATATAATAAACTTTCTGCGCTAAACCAAAACAATGCTGCTTACAAACACAAAAATTCAATTCCATTGGCTGTCATGGAAACAGTGAAGCCAATATTTAAAGACTTATCAGCTAAAGATCTCCTTTCGAAATGTGCACATGGAAAAACGCAAAACCCCAATGAAAGTTTTAACAGTATAATTCGGTCTAGGGTGCCTAAAACTGAATTTTTAGGGTTGAATACCCTTAGAATTGGGGTTTTGGATGCGATTGTGCGGCGGAAACGCGATGGTGTCAATTGCAGCGGATACGCGATGGTACCAAATTTGCGGATATGCGATGACCCCAATTTGCGGGGAAACGCGCGGGAAAATGCGTTTTGACAAAATTACGGGATACTTAAAAGGCGGATTGAATGCGCGTTTAATTAAAATGGGTGAGTTGAATAACTAGTGATTAAGTATCAGAGGCCACGTGAGAATATCACTGGGTAATAGGCTTCGCCGTTTCCGCCGCGTTAGAAACGCGTGGGCTGGTAAAATAGTGTTGGCCGCGTGAGTGCTAATTGACGGTGCCTAACCAATCACAACCAGCTTTGATCAGCACTAAGAGTGATCTACCTTAAGGGTAATATAATTACATGACAATTGATACATTAAATTTAATTGTGAAATAACTGGTTGGCTGCGATCCCCTCGTGCCCTAGAGTTCCCTATCCCTACATTTAACTGACTGATTTAATCCTACCCAGCAGAACTACTCCCCCCCCCTTAATGGTTAATTTAGCCCAACCGAAACATAATTAATATTAATTAATTAAAAAGGAATTCTTAAACTAGGCACTTAGCTGACGAGTGAGCGGCCTCACTCTCCCTCTTGCTGGCGCTGACCCTGGACACCGACGCACCACCACTGCGTGGCGACGACTGCGTACGCCGCACCCTTCTCAGATCCCCGCGCATGCGCACGCGATAGTTTCCTCTTTCACCACGGGTGGCGCTCGCCACAATTGTAACTTTCAATGAGGGATCTATGGGAAGAGCTAAAGTTCTACATGAAATGGGAATAGAACCTGGAAAGAACGCAATAGCCGGATTTTTTTAATTGGACAACGACAGGATACAAAGAGCTGAAAAAGCAGTTTTAAACCTAACTAAAGATGCAAGACTAAAAAGAAGAGCTCAAAAAAGAAAACAAGATGATAAAGAGGCTGAAAATTATGATTGCTATGGAGCTGGACAATTTTAAGAAGGTAATAAGTATTTCTTTTTATATTTTTGCTGTTTTCCGCAAGTAGTAATTTTTGAGTTTAGGAACATGTATCTCTAAAACTAGTTAAAATACAAGCCTGAAATTTTTTTCATGGTATTATGTATATATATTATGTTACATGTACCAATATTATTGCATTACAATAGAAAACACGGTGTAAAAAAATAAATATGTTTTCTGATTTTTGTTTAAACTTTTCAAAAAATATTTTTTTACTAAAACAGTAATTACCACACATATGCAGATCATATTGGTACCCAAAGTAGGTACTAATACTCTGAAGAGGTGGTAAAAATTTCAAATTGATATCTTCATCCATCTCTGAGAAAAGTGTTCCTAAGTATTACATGTAAACCTTATGGACGATGCTTCGTTGACGTATTCCCTTAAACAGAAAGGCTTTCAATGATGCTGTGAACCGAGCCCGACTGTCCTATATCTTTAAATATGGAGAAATTTTATTCCATTCTCTGCAGGCAGTTACTGAAAGGAATTTGTGTAGAAAGATGTTCTATGAAGAGGAATACGTAATATTGACGAGGCTGAGCGTGTCTCCTTTGCACCAATTTTTTAGTTATACTGAAAGTTTTGAGAGAGGTATATAGGATTCCCATCGTTAAGTACTAAAAACAAAATTTTCAATATTTTTAATAATGTAAGGTCGGCCAATTTAAGAATGGAATTTTGATTATAGTATTGAGATATATGATCATCATATTTTAAATTAAAAACAAATCTAATACAATAATTTTGACAAACCTGAAGTTTATTAGTCAAAGCTACAGTCATGTCATTGTACACAGAGTTGCAATAGATGACATTTGGAAAGACGAGTGCTTTTACAAGACGAAGCTTTATTTTTACTGGGAGAAAGTATTGAAGTTGTTTGAGGTAATGAATAGAACCAGAAGCCTTTTTACAAACACTAAGCACTTCTTCTTCCCAATTCATATTCTGGTTAAAAATAACACCTAAATTTTTAACTGAGATACAGAAAGGCAGAGGGTCGTCTGTCTCCTACGTACAATTTTGGTAATATGAGACAGTAGACTAGGAACCGTATTTAAATCTATTATCAAGCAAAAATATAAGTTTATTTAAAAAACTACATTCGAACTACTATTTTTGAATTATTTTCTTTATACCTGTATCACAATTTTTATTGTAGAACTTTTAGCGGTAAAGTTTATGTTTTCCCTTTTATTGAACTTCCATAGGAACAATAAAATTTACTTATTTTATTATCACAACATTTGAATTATTTAAAATAGGTAAATAATATGATTTGTTGTCTATATTATCCTAAAATACTCAACTTCTAATAAAAAGGATTAATTAAAAATGGATTACATACGATAAAAATTGTTGTGTAGTTGTATTTTTACAATTTTTTTTTACATGACATTTAGTATCTAATGAATAGTAATAGGAAATAAGTCCTTCTTTATTTCTTGAGTCTCCACCTAAAATACTTTCCTCCAAGTCATCTTCTGGATAGCTCAATTGACGCGATGGTGTCAATTGCAGCGGATACGCGATGGTACCAAATTTGCGGATATGCGATGACCCCAATTTGCGGGGAAACGCGCGGGAAAATGCGTTTTGACAAAATTACGGGATACTTAAAAGGCGGATTGAATGCGCGTTTAATTAAAATGGGTGAGTTGAATAACTAGTGATTAAGTATCAGAGGCCACGTGAGAATATCACTGGGTAATAGGCTTCGCCGTTTCCGCCGCGTTAGAAACGCGTGGGCTGGTAAAATAGTGTTGGCCGCGTGAGTGCTAATTGACGGTGCCTAACCAATCACAACCAGCTTTGATCAGCACTAAGAGTGATCTACCTTAAGGGTAATATAATTACATGACAATTGATACATTAAATTTAATTGTGAAATAACTGGTTGGCTGCGATCCCCTCGTGCCCTAGAGTTCCCTATCCCTACATTTAACTGACTGATTTAATCCTACCCAGCAGAACTACTCCCCCCCCCCTTAATGGTTAATTTAGCCCAACCGAAACATAATTAATATTAATTAATTAAAAAGGAATTCTTAAACTAGGCACTTAGCTGACGAGTGAGCGGCCTCACTCTCCCTCTTGCTGGCGCTGACCCTGGACACCGACGCACCACCACTGCGTGGCGACGACTGCGTACGCCGCACCCTTCTCAGATCCCCGCGCATGCGCACGCGATAGTTTCCTCTTTCACCACGGGTGGCGCTCGCCACAATCTCCCCCCCC
>JAQJVL010002716.1:0-84792 GCA_035578905.1 Stictocephala bisonia | reverse complement strand
ACGTTGTACCACTGGTTCAACATTCTGAATTGACCATTAATCTGCCAACCATCCTCAACCTTCATACATGAGAGTTAATTATCCATATTTCATCCATATTCCATAACATGTTCCACTTAGAGGTTATGCTCGTGAACTTGAAATGACCGCATGAGCTGAAATGTCCTCAGTTCCTCTAATTAAATAAATTAGTGCATTAAATTAAATATTGATTGACATTAATTCCCATGATCCATTTTGTGTGCAATTATTTTTTTTTATTAATTTGTGTATTCTTTTGTTTTAATATTACATGCTTTTAGGTTAACGACTATAACATGCCATTCATAAGTATTTTGGCATTAGTAAGTATCAGCTAATTTACCGCAAATGTCAAGTATTTATATTAATTTAAACAAAAAATTATTGTATTTTATCAGAATGTAATCATATGAAACTTCATTAGAACATAGAACTAGTATACAATCCTTTTTTCTTTAACTTGTCATTTTAAAGATAGAAGTATTCATAAATTAAATATAATCCATACACTAAAAAATATACACATACACTCATTTCACAGTATTTGTAACTTTATAGGTTAGGTCTGTTTGATTAGGTCACAGTATAATAACATACAGCCGCAACAGCGACAAGCACGACGCTAGCGATCCTATCGGCCAGCCAACAGCAGTACGTATCTCTGCAATGTATACAGCACAGCCACGATTAGTAAATGTCAAAATATCGATGAATAACAGCATTTCATAACGTTATTTATATTATTTCATTCTACTTCTTTGTTAGATAAAATGGTATTGCGGTGTAGTTAAGTGGTCCGGGTATTTGGAGCGCTAGCGTCGCGCTAGCTCTACATTGCTGCAGTGGAAGTGTCGTGACGTAGACTGTTACACTGTGTGACTGTGGTTAGGTTAGGTTAGTGATGTTAAAACAGCTGATTTATGTTCAGTAGCATACTTGAATCTATTGCCTAAAACAGTGCTCACAATATCATCTGTTACGCCTCAGCTTCTTACGATTTTAAACGACTTAAATCCTATACATGAAGTGTTTGCGACAAACTTGAGTAATTCATTATTACAAACTGTGGTCAGATATGAAACGCCAACACAGCTTCCGTGTATTATAAGCCTGTGAAGTATAGAATGGAACCCTTAGAATGATTGTACAAATATATTACTCCTAGAAGAAACTTTGACTAAACATAGAAATATCTAAATTCAGGGGTGAAATAGTGACAAAAATATGGAAAATCATATTCTACACGACTTTTTTTTCTTTTATTACTTTTAAATTTTTAATTTTTTAACACAATTAAAACCACAACATGATTCTAAAATACCATAAAACAGCAATGTGTCCTTTAAAAACGTACATACTCCACTAAGCCCATATTTAAATATTTTTAGAAATATAACTAGTGTCTTTCTAAACAGAAATGTGTCGCTATTTCAACGTAAACAGGATTTTGTTTTCCCGACTTATAGTTCTACAAACTTGATTCCAACTATAAAAGGGACTTAAGCTTCTTACATTTAAAATGAAAATAAAAAAAATAATGTTATTCAACAGGTGAAGGGTCGTTAGTACTTAGCACTCAAATAGAAATGTATTTTAAGTGTTGAGTGTAGTTTATGAGGAAAGTGCAGACAGATTCTATCACAATATACGTTCAAATGATCTGTTCTCGCTGGAAACTAAAAGATACAGTTTACTGTGATAATTTTCATAAATAAAAAAAACCAATAGTATCTAAATTTATCTGACAGTACATATAAGCACATTACTCAAAAAATAATTAAAATACTTGTTTTTGAATTAGCCGAAACAAAGAGGCCAATGTGATGAACATTTATTTAAGTACACATTTTTGACTATTTTCTTTTACAACTTAGATATGAACTATATATTTCAGATGTATCAGTGTAATAAAAAAAGAAGATTTTGTATATACAACCACTTATCTATATATTTATAAAATGCAAATATATCTCTATATATAACAGGCAAATCCCTGGCTGACTCACTCACTCATCACTAATTAGCCAACTTCCCACGTAGGTAGAGAGCTGAAATTTTGTATACTGTTTATTTTAGTCTTAAATAGGACAACTAAAGTAGTTTCATCTTTATAAAGTAATATTAATGGGTGTAAACCACCCCTGAAAGATTGTTCCATAAAGATAACACTGGGTCGGCACTGGTGGCGCAGTGCTGTAACCCAGCTACATGGGGACAAAGTGTCTCGTAAGTAGGCGATAGGTTGTATGCTCGGTCCTCTTAATACCGACATGGCGTCCGCTTGGTGGTTGCTATCGGCGTGGACACTACTAGAGAAGTCTGGGATGTCCATGTTGGGTGGTAATCATTGTGCGGATGTTGTGTGGGGGAGATAAAAATGAGTATCAGGCTTGTCAATTAGCTGAAAATCAGACCAGCACTACGTGGTTCGGATTCCACGTAAAGCTGTAGGTCCCTTGGTTGCCCTGGCTGTTGGGCTATAAATAAATTGCCCTTTCTGAGGAACAGTTGATTTCAGTTAGTAGCCAGACTACACTCATCCACACTCATCCTACACTCATAAAACCATTCATATTCGCCTTAAAATACGCACAACGTTGTGTCAGCGTCTCATATGTAAGAATATGTAAGAATAAGATTTTAGTAAACTAATAACAGCTGTTTTGTAAATAAATAAACATGTTTATTTTGAATGTTTGACATTATTCTACTGATGCATTACGATTCTAATCCTCAGCTGTTAAATAGAAACAAATGAAATTAACATGTTTCAAATAGACTAAGTAACACTTCGTAGACACTGCGCTTTGGACTGTATCGTCCTCGCTTCGTGCCTGGGACGTCTAGACGCCATCGTCACTGAGGGTAGTACGACTGCATCATTTTTGTAATATTTGTTTATTGTATTGTTTTATTCCTAATAATTGTTGTCTTAAAATGTAATTGTAATAGTAGTCTCAGTCCTTCCGAGTCACATATATCATTTGTTGTACATGTTTAATGTTATTTTGAATTAATATTATTTTTTTGGTACCATATATTTATTTTATTTATGAGTAGTTGATGTAATCTTATTGCAGTCTAATTTGAATATTAATTTAATTGTGTTTTAACATTTTATCGTTGATATCGTGACCTGGGCAGTGCCTAATTGGTAATATTAATTTAACCCTGTTAACATTTTTACATTTAGTATACGTTCATTTTGTTGTACCCCATTCTATGATCTAGGTTAAAATGTAGATAATTATTAAAGTAGATTAGTTTAAGAACGTAGTTTTAAAACGAGTTTGTGAAGATGTAATTTAGTTTTTAGCACTTGAAAAAGGTTTGGGTCTACCAAATCGAAACGTCGTGATTGGTAATTTTCACGTAATGATGGCAATTAATTGTCCAACTACCTTTGTCTCCCTCATCTAAGTTATACCATTGGGTATTTATACTAATAAATAGGTAGCGACACAAGTAGTGTGAGTGAGATGCTGTAAATAAATTTAATATTGTGATTTTACGTTATACAGTTAACCTAAAATTATTTGTAGTCAATAGTCACATGCCGAGGGGTATCGAGAGCAGCGATTGTCGGGGTTGGCACGCGAAGTGTGCAGTGGTGTCCTCTAGTCTTATATAGCTTTGAATCACGTTCTGAGCATTATAATGATTAATGATCAAAATGCAATTAGTACCATTGTAATGATTGTAAGCTTGATTTTGAATCTTGTGGTTCTCTTTATCTATAAGCCAGCAGGGCAAATTAATTTGTAGATAGAAAGAGACCTATCGTGATTTTTAGTTTTCACGATTTTTAGTGAAAACTAAAAATCGTGAACTTAAATTAATTAATTTAATCATAACACATAACATTGTTATTTTAAATTGTGGGGTCAATAATGTATTGTGGTTCTATTACATTAAATAATATGTAATGTATTATAGAATATAAGGTTATCTAATAGGCGTTAAACAGATTGTCCCTAACTCTAGCATACCGTATAAGATTCCTATATAAAGAAAAGGAACCTTAGGAATGTCCAAAAACTCGGTAACAAGAACCCTAGATTATATCATTACCTAAAAATATAGTATATCATGTAGTAGAAATATTTGTGCCTGTAATTTTGTTAGTTAGTGAGGCCTGCAACCATATCTGGTTTAAACTGCATTACATTTACATGGAACTACACTAGCGCTCTACAATGAACCACAAAAAAAGCTGTTAATTTGAGACAAAACATTTAACATGATAGATCTATCTGTGTGCTTATAAAATCAATGCTAGAATGTAAAGAGTCAAAAATATTATTCTTAGAATAATCAGCTGATTGAAAATTAAAATTGCTATCGTGAAAATAATTATTACATATGCGACAGTGCTTTCAAAGCCTTTGACCTGCCAGTATTGTGTTAGCAAGTTTTTTTATGGCTAATTAGTAACAACAATGAAGAGTGTTGTCTCATGAATTTCTTTTACAGGTCTAAATTTCATTAAAATCCAACGAAAAACAATGACTGTTGGATAAAACAGTACCGAAGGTACATACAATATTTCAGTTCAACATACTTTCAACATTCCTTCATTCTAAACCTATATGTGCGCAGTGATCGATTATTGAGGAATAAATGAGTGAACCAGAGTTGAAATATCAGTTTATTTACTATATCAGCAAACTGCGCATTCACATCATCAGCGTTTGTTTTTAACTGTACAGTATGGTATGAATTAGATTGTCACTTTGATTGAAAATATTTCATAGCACAATAAAAACAAATAATTTACAGAGTACGAACTGAAGTATTGCATTCGTGTTTATATTTCTGACGGCATGAACATATGTTTACAAGTGAAATACACTTTGGCTAAAGCAGAGAACGTGCTCAGAGGGCGAATTGCCTGGATGAGAACGGGAGACTTCAATTCTAGAGTCGTTGAACTCTACTTTTGTATGAATAAAAGATTTATTTATTTTTTTATTTTTATTTATTCATAAGACGCCGATCGTCAAGATATGGGCGAATATGGATTTCGAATGAGTGTGATGAGTGTATATGAGCGAATGTAGTCATTGTTACAAACTTAAGGCCGACTATTCCTTAGAAAGTGTCATTAATTAATAGCCCAATGACAAATGAACAGCCGGTGGTTATCAGCTGATCCTTCTCAAAATGTATTGACTCTGATTGTTTTTACTTTTTATTATCTTTTCCGTTAATTCACCACCACTAAAAGTTAGGTTATGTTAGATTTGTTTAGATTATGTTAAGTTTGGTTAGGTTATATACGGTTTGTTTAGGTTATGTTAGGTTTTTTTTAGGTTACGTTAGGTTTGTTTAGGTTATGTTAGGTTTGGTTAGGTTATATTAGGTTTATTTAGGTTATGATAGACTTGTTTAGGTTATGTTAGGTTTAGTTATGTTACGTTAGTTTTGGTTATTTTAGGTTAACCTGAATTATGGTTATGGTAGTGAGTTAACGGAAATGATCCCTTCCCTAAATAGCTACGTATCTGAAGAAATTCTAATAAAAGGAGATATGAGGATAACAGTTTTTGTCTTCCTAATTAAAATTTTTAAAAACATAGATATAGAATATTGTATGTAGTCCATTTAAAAATATGGATATATATTATTGTATGTAGCCCATTTAAAAATAGTTACTTGTTAAAATAGTTATTGATTATGATATCATGCTGTATTGGTAATTAAATAAACTCATAATTTGCAATCATCCACAACAAGTACTGCATTTTCAATCAATTCATCCACTTGTCATTTAAATAAGTGTTTAATTTGAAATTATTGTTATTACATGTTAATACAATACATTTCAAAAGAATTTGTCTCTAGATATAATGGGAGAAAGGACCCATCACAATTTGTTGCACTGAAAATATAAATACAAACTTTGCGAATTCGAAGGTAAAACAAACATCGTTGGAGCTTGTAATAGAGCAAAGATTCATGTCAAAGGACTAACGGGATGTAGAATGTATCTGCTACAGTATCAAGCCCTCACGTATATTTATTTACCTTAAGTACTTAATCTTTTAAGAGTTTTTATCTCTATATTTAATTTAGTTTGTTATTATTAACTATGTGTCTATTGTTTTAAGGTATGTGTCCAATTTGAATATGAAACAAGAATTTAATGAAAATCTATATCTATCTATATATTTAAAAGCCAAATACCACTGACTGACTCACTCACTCACTCATCACGAAATCTCAAAAACCACCCACCTGATTTACCTAAAATATTAAGGAAAGTTAGATTTAGGATCGAAGGGAACCACTAAGAAAGGATTTTCCGAAATTCCATTCCTAAGGGGTACAAATAACCCCTCAAAATTTCCTTTTTCCATGAGAATAACATTGGGTTGAATTTAGTAAATTAATAACAGCTCTTTTGTAAATAAATAAACATGTTTATTTTGTATGTTTGACGTTGTCCTATGCTGAATTAAAAAATATATAAATTGTTAAAAAAATGCATTTATTTATTTATTCATAAGACGCCGATCGTCAAGATATGGGCGAATATGGATTTCGAATGAGTGTGATGAGTGTATATGAGCGAATGTAGTCATTGTTACAAACTTAAGGCCGACTATTCCTTAGAAAGTGTCATTAATTAATAGCCCAATGACAAATGAACAGCCGGTGGTTATCAGCTGATCCTTCTCAAAATGTATTGACTCTGATTGTTTTTACTTTTTATTATCTTTTCCGTTAATTCACCACCACTAAAAGTTAGGTTATGTTAGATTTGTTTAGATTATGTTAAGTTTGGTTAGGTTATATACGGTTTGTTTAGGTTATGTTAGGTTTTTTTTTAGGTTACGTTAGGTTTGTTTAGGTTATGTTAGGTTTGGTTAGGTTATATTAGGTTTATTTAGGTTATGATAGACTTGTTTAGGTTATGTTACGTTTAGTTATGTTACGTTAGTTTTGGTTATTTTAGGTTAACCTGAATTATGGTTATGGTAGTGAGTTAACGTAAATGATCCCTTCCCTAAATAGCTACGTATCTGAAGAAATTCTAATAAAAGGAGATATGAGGATAACAGTTTTTGTCTTCCTAATTAAAATTTTTAAAAACATAGATATAGAATATTGTATGTAGTCCATTTAAAAATATGGATATATATTATTGTATGTAGCCCATTTAAAAATAGTTACTTGTTAAAATAGTTATTGATTATGATATCATGCTGTATTGGTAATTAAATAAACTCATAATTTGCAATCACCCACAACAAGTACTGCATTTTCAATCAATTCATCCACTTGTCATTTAAATAAGTGTTTAATTTGAAATTATTGTTATTACATGTTAATACAATACATTTCAAAAGAATTTGTCTCTAGATATAATGGGAGAAAGGACCCATCACAATTTGTTGCACTGAAAATATAAATACAAACTTTGCGAATTCGAAGGTAAAACAAACATCGTTGGAGCTTGTAATAGAGCAAAGATTCATGTCAAAGGACTAACGGGATGTAGAATGTATCTGCTACAGTATCAAGCCCTCACGTATATTTATTTACCTTAAGTACTTAATCTTTTAAGAGTTTTTATCTCTATATTTAATTTAGTTTGTTATTATTAACTATGTGTCTATTGTTTTAAGGTATGTGTCCAATTTGAATATGAAACAAGAATTTAATGAAAATCTATATCTATCTATATATTTAAAAGCCAAATACCACTGACTGACTCACTCACTCACTCATCACGAAATCTCAAAAACCACCCACCTGATTTACCTAAAATATTAAGGAAAGTTAGATTTAGGATCGAAGGGAACCACTAAGAAAGGATTTTCCGAAATTCCATTCCTAAGGGGTACAAATAACCCCTCAAAATTTCCTTTTTCCATGAGAATAACATTGGGTTGAATTTAGTAAATTAATAACAGCTCTTTTGTAAATAAATAAACATGTTTATTTTGTATGTTTGACGTTGTCCTATGCTGAATTAAAAAATATATAAATTGTTAAAAAAATGCATTTATTTATTTATTCATAAGACGCCGATCGTCAAGATATGGGCGAATATGGATTTCGAATGAGTGTGATGAGTGTATATGAGCGAATGTAGTCATTGTTACAAACTTAAGGCCGACTATTCCTTAGAAAGTGTCATTAATTAATAGCCCAATGACAAATGAACAGCCGGTGGTTATCAGCTGATCCTTCTCAAAATGTATTGACTCTGATTGTTTTTACTTTTTATTATCTTTTCCGTTAATTCACCACCACTAAAAGTTAGGTTATGTTAGATTTGTTTAGATTATGTTAAGTTTGGTTAGGTTATATACGGTTTGTTTAGGTTATGTTAGGTTTTTTTTTAGGTTACGTTAGGTTTGTTTAGGTTATGTTAGGTTTGGTTAGGTTATATTAGGTTTATTTAGGTTATGATAGACTTGTTTAGGTTATGTTACGTTTAGTTATGTTACGTTAGTTTTGGTTATTTTAGGTTAACCTGAATTATGGTTATGGTAGTGAGTTAACGTAAATGATCCCTTCCCTAAATAGCTACGTATCTGAAGAAATTCTAATAAAAGGAGATATGAGGATAACAGTTTTTGTCTTCCTAATTAAAATTTTTAAAAACATAGATATAGAATATTGTATGTAGTCCATTTAAAAATATGGATATATATTATTGTATGTAGCCCATTTAAAAATAGTTACTTGTTAAAATAGTTATTGATTATGATATCATGCTGTATTGGTAATTAAATAAACTCATAATTTGCAATCATCCACAACAAGTACTGCATTTTCAATCAATTCATCCACTTGTCATTTAAATAAGTGTTTAATTTGAAATTATTGTTATTACATGTTAATACAATACATTTCAAAAGAATTTGTCTCTAGATATAATGGGAGAAAGGACCCATCACAATTTGTTGCACTGAAAATATAAATACAAACTTTGCGAATTCGAAGGTAAAACAAACATCGTTGGAGCTTGTAATAGAGCAAAGATTCATGTCAAAGGACTAACGGGATGTAGAATGTATCTGCTACAGTATCAAGCCCTCACGTATATTTATTTACCTTAAGTACTTAATCTTTTAAGAGTTTTTATCTCTATATTTAATTTAGTTTGTTATTATTAACTATGTGTCTATTGTTTTAAGGTATGTGTCCAATTTGAATATGAAACAAGAATTTAATGAAAATCTATATCTATCTATATATTTAAAAGCCAAATACCACTGACTGACTCACTCACTCACTCATCACGAAATCTCAAAAACCACCCACCTGATTTACCTAAAATATTAAGGAAAGTTAGATTTAGGATCGAAGGGAACCACTAAGAAAGGATTTTCCGAAATTCCATTCCTAAGGGGTACAAATAACCCCTCAAAATTTCCTTTTTCCATGAGAATAACATTGGGTTGAATTTAGTAAATTAATAACAGCTCTTTTGTAAATAAATAAACATGTTTATTTTGTATGTTTGACGTTGTCCTATGCTGAATTAAAAAATATATAAATTGTTAAAAAAATGCATTTATTTATTTATTCATAAGACGCCGATCGTCAAGATATGGGCGAATATGGATTTCGAATGAGTGTGATGAGTGTATATGAGCGAATGTAGTCATTGTTACAAACTTAAGGCCGACTATTCCTTAGAAAGTGTCATTAATTAATAGCCCAATGACAAATGAACAGCCGGTGGTTATCAGCTGATCCTTCTCAAAATGTATTGACTCTGATTGTTTTTACTTTTTATTATCTTTTCCGTTAATTCACCACCACTAAAAGTTAGGTTATGTTAGATTTGTTTAGATTATGTTAAGTTTGGTTAGGTTATATACGGTTTGTTTAGGTTATGTTAGGTTTTTTTTTAGGTTACGTTAGGTTTGTTTAGGTTATGTTAGGTTTGGTTAGGTTATATTAGGTTTATTTAGGTTATGATAGACTTGTTTAGGTTATGTTACGTTTAGTTATGTTACGTTAGTTTTGGTTATTTTAGGTTAACCTGAATTATGGTTATGGTAGTGAGTTAACGTAAATGATCCCTTCCCTAAATAGCTACGTATCTGAAGAAATTCTAATAAAAGGAGATATGAGGATAACAGTTTTTGTCTTCCTAATTAAAATTTTTAAAAACATAGATATAGAATATTGTATGTAGTCCATTTAAAAATATGGATATATATTATTGTATGTAGCCCATTTAAAAATAGTTACTTGTTAAAATAGTTATTGATTATGATATCATGCTGTATTGGTAATTAAATAAACTCATAATTTGCAATCACCCACAACAAGTACTGCATTTTCAATCAATTCATCCACTTGTCATTTAAATAAGTGTTTAATTTGAAATTATTGTTATTACATGTTAATACAATACATTTCAAAAGAATTTGTCTCTAGATATAATGGGAGAAAGGACCCATCACAATTTGTTGCACTGAAAATATAAATACAAACTTTGCGAATTTGAAGGTAAAACAAACATCGTTGGAGCTTGTAATAGAGCAAAGATTCATGTCAAAGGACTAACGGGATGTAGAATGTATCTGCTACAGTATCAAGCCCTCACGTATATTTATTTACCTTAAGTACTTAATCTTTTAAGAGTTTTTATCTCTATATTTAATTTAGTTTGTTATTATTAACTATGTGTCTATTGTTTTAAGGTATGTGTCCAATTTGAATATGAAACAAGAATTTAATGAAAATCTATATCTATCTATATATTTAAAAGCCAAATACCACTGACTGACTCACTCACTCACTCATCACGAAATCTCAAAAACCACCCACCTGATTTACCTAAAATATTAAGGAAAGTTAGATTTAGGATCGAAGGGAACCACTAAGAAAGGATTTTCCGAAATTCCATTCCTAAGGGGTACAAATAACCCCTCAAAATTTCCTTTTTCCATGAGAATAACATTGGGTTGAATTTAGTAAATTAATAACAGCTCTTTTGTAAATAAATAAACATGTTTATTTTGTATGTTTGACGTTGTCCTATGCTGAATTAAAAAATATATAAATTGTTAAAAAAATGCATTTATTTATTTATTCATAAGACGCCGATCGTCAAGATATGGGCGAATATGGATTTCGAATGAGTGTGATGAGTGTATATGAGCGAATGTAATCATTGTTACAAACTTAAGGCCGACTATTCCTTAGAAAGTGTCATTAATTAATAGCCCAATGACAAATGAACAGCCGGTGGTTATCAGCTGATCCTTCTCAAAATGTATTGACTCTGATTGTTTTTACTTTTTATTATCTTTTCCGTTAATTCACCACCACTAAAAGTTAGGTTATGTTAGATTTGTTTAGATTATGTTAAGTTTGGTTAGGTTATATACGGTTTGTTTAGGTTATGTTAGGTTTTTTTTTAGGTTACGTTAGGTTTGTTTAGGTTATGTTAGGTTTGGTTAGGTTATATTAGGTTTATTTAGGTTATGATAGACTTGTTTAGGTTATGTTACGTTTAGTTATGTTACGTTAGTTTTGGTTATTTTAGGTTAACCTGAATTATGGTTATGGTAGTGAGTTAACGTAAATGATCCCTTCCCTAAATAGCTACGTATCTGAAGAAATTCTAATAAAAGGAGATATGAGGATAACAGTTTTTGTCTTCCTAATTAAAATTTTTAAAAACATAGATATAGAATATTGTATGTAGTCCATTTAAAAATATGGATATATATTATTGTATGTAGCCCATTTAAAAATAGTTACTTGTTAAAATAGTTATTGATTATGATATCATGCTGTATTGGTAATTAAATAAACTCATAATTTGCAATCACCCACAACAAGTACTGCATTTTCAATCAATTCATCCACTTGTCATTTAAATAAGTGTTTAATTTGAAATTATTGTTATTACATGTTAATACAATACATTTCAAAAGAATTTGTCTCTAGATATAATGGGAGAAAGGACCCATCACAATTTGTTGCACTGAAAATATAAATACAAACTTTGCGAATTTGAAGGTAAAACAAACATCGTTGGAGCTTGTAATAGAGCAAAGATTCATGTCAAAGGACTAACGGGATGTAGAATGTATCTGCTACAGTATCAAGCCCTCACGTATATTTATTTACCTTAAGTACTTAATCTTTTAAGAGTTTTTATCTCTATATTTAATTTAGTTTGTTATTATTAACTATGTGTCTATTGTTTTAAGGTATGTGTCCAATTTGAATATGAAACAAGAATTTAATGAAAATCTATATCTATCTATATATTTAAAAGCCAAATACCACTGACTGACTCACTCACTCACTCATCACGAAATCTCAAAAACCACCCACCTGATTTACCTAAAATATTAAGGAAAGTTAGATTTAGGATCGAAGGGAACCACTAAGAAAGGATTTTCCGAAATTCCATTCCTAAGGGGTACAAATAACCCCTCAAAATTTCCTTTTTCCATGAGAATAACATTGGGTTGAATTTAGTAAATTAATAACAGCTCTTTTGTAAATAAATAAACATGTTTATTTTGTATGTTTGACGTTGTCCTATGCTGAATTAAAAAATATATAAATTGTTAAAAAAATGCATTTATTTATTTATTCATAAGGCGCCGATCGTCAAGATATGGGCGAATATGGATTTCGAATGAGTGTGATGAGTGTATATGAGCGAATGTAGTCATTGTTACAAACTAAGGCTGACTATTCCTTAGAAAGTGTCATTAATTAATAGCCCAATTAATTAAGCGTTTGATCTTCCGCTGTTAATCAAAAACAAATGAAATGAACACGTTTGATATAGACTAAGTAATAACATTGATTTTATACACAAATAGATATCCCATCCAATGTTAAATTTTGAGTCTCAAAATATCACCTGTTTTTGTGGTCCATTGTGGAGCGCTAGTGTAGTCCCATATAAATGTAATGCAGTTCAAACCAGCTGTGGTTGCGGACCTCACTAACTAACAAAATTACTGCCACAAATATTCCTATTAGATGGTTTATATATTGTAGGTGTATATTATCAATGGTAATACCATTAGGTATTCATACTAATAAATAGGCAGCAACGCAAGCAGTGTCAGTGAGATACTGTAAATACATTTCATATTGTGATTTTACGTTAAACAGTTAACCTACTATTATTTGTAGTAAAAAGTCACATGCCGAGGCCGAAGGCCGAGGTGTATTGAACGCAGTGAGAGTTGGGGTTGGCACGCGAAGCGTGCAAGGGTGTCCCCTAGTTTACAATAAAATCCCGTTAACTTTAAGAGCAGACCCCGCCGTGCCTGGAAAATTACAGATGGTGCACTAAAATGGACTTAAAGTAACATATTCAAGAGAATAATAATGTATCTAACAATACCTGAGGGGAGTGTAACCATCTCACTATTATCAGATAACGAACAGCTGTTTGACGATGTGTGAGGTAGCCTACGAACTTCCTATCTCCAGCGTAGTTACTAGATTAGCAAATCACTATCAACTGTTATATAAAGTTCACTATTAATTAGTGCAGTTTTGATTTGAACGTGCAAAGGAGGTTTCCTTGTCATAAACAAGTAATAATTTTCTAAAATAATAATGACGTATTGTATTTATGGATATTATTAGCTTAAAATGAAAGTTTGTAAATGGGTAGAAGTGCAGAGAGTCAAATTTAATGACATAATGACATTTAAATGGTACTAAACGCACTCCACAGACGAATGTACGAGAAAATTGTAGGTGATAGGTTCTATGCTCGGCCCTCTTAATACAGGACACTGCGTCCGCCCATTGACGTAGACACTACTAGAGAAGTCTGGGGTGTCCATGTTGGATGTTAGTCAAGGTTCATATGTTGTGTAGGAGAGATAACTGAGTGTTAGTCTTGTCAGTTGGCAAAAAAGCAGACCAACACTAGGTGGATAGGATTCCACTTAAAGCTGTAGGCTTCTTTGTTGCCCTGGCTATTAATAAATAACTCTTTCTGAGAAACAGTCGACCTTAGTAACAATGACTACACTCGTTCATCTACACTCATCACTCTCATTCGCCCGTATCCTGACGATCGGCGTCTTAGTAACGAATAATAATAATAATGAATAATAATGTGAATATATTAAAATTAAAAACGTTAGGAAAAACAGGAAGAATGCGTGTTTTGTTAGTTATAGCAACATTCCCCACACCGAGACTGCGTATAGTAGCTTAATAATTTATATCCAGAACATTTTTTTAAAATTTAAACCAGGGTAAATGTACTACATCATATTGTTTGATCAACTTGGGGGAGGGGGGGCATGTTCTGCGTACAACTGCTTTGTTACTGGTTTATTCAGCTGCTAAATACAGTGTTCCCATATGGCTACTAAAGCAATTGATGTCCAATTTAATAGGGTCATGAGAGTTACTAGTGGCATTCTCATGGCAACTCCACTTCTTGGACTCCTGGTGCTGTTCAATACATCTCATCCAGAGATAAGACGTCAGGAGGCACTACTTACAGAATTCAATAAGATCTTGAATGCCCCGCACCTCCCCCTTACAGAGGAACTCCTACGTCAGAGTGGTCGCTTAAAATCTCGAAACCCACCTCTATCTATCTACTGCTTTCCAGTTGAGCAGATCAAATTTCTTGTCCAATAATAGCTGGGCGATAACGTGGAACGAAATAAGTTCCTTATTATCAATCTCTCAATACCTGTAGTGCGATGAACCTACATCGTAGGGGATGGACACTGCTAATCGTTTCCGAACTGGCGTGGCAGATATAACTTCTGGAAATATAAATGGAGATTGATTATTTCAGTCATGTGATTTCGAGGAGTCTATCCAAACAATGAATCACAAACTCTCTCCTGCGCTCTTTTACGGACGGAATAGCCAGCATAAATGGAATCAGTGAGATTGGTTTTAAATGGCTTGATGGATTGGACTTAGCTTTATGCCAGGATAAATGATAATAAAAAATGACATTCCGCTCACCCTTACTGCACATATATATTATTCATTTTATAACGCTATATATTGGTAGATTGGTTACTACACAATGCCACATAGATTATTGCATGATAAGAACTATTACAGAAAACAATTAGAGAACTCTAAAATTTAAAAGACAGCGAGAGTGGGAGAAATGATATTTATAACAACAATTCATGTTTTACATTCGAATAGATTAAAGATCAATTATATGAAATTTAAACTCAATTAATATATAAAATAAAGTATTGATTCAAAACATAAATAGAGTTATACATAATTGAGTTGATAATTTTTGTGTTTACTATGATATTATTTGATATACGAGTATGTGTCTGAAAAAAAAGATTACGTAGCCTACATTTAGAAATCATTTTTCTATTTTAAGAAAAAATGACTTATCACGTCCTTTATTTTTGTTCCTTATTAATGTTTTTGTAAATAAAAAAGGTTCGAACATTTGCTTTTTATTACTATTGAATAATGCAGCCTTAAATATACTAGTACCATTTTAAATTCGGATATCTAATTAATACTAAACATATTATTTTTTTAATTTTTCTACTTGGACCTAATTTTTCTGAAGGATTAGCGAGTAAAAATGAAGACAAAAAGGGGGGGAGGGGATACTTTTGGCTACGTGATTCCTTTTAAATTAAACGGAATACTTTTGTCAGTAACACTTACTTCCATGTAAATAATATATATTCTGTGCAATAATAACCAGATGGTTCCGGTCGACCGAGGTCTCGTCAGGTCTTCACGGTTGGACGGATCTCCGTTAGGGAGCTGCGACAGTAACAAAACTAACGTCATCAAAGCACGCCGTTTGACACTCACCTCCGTTTTCTGCTTACATGACGACCATTTCCACTGAAATTGGTTTTGATTACACTTTGTCAGTTTCACCACCTTTGTGACAGTTCTTTTCGTTTATTTATATAAAATTATCCATTAATACTAGGTCACGTTTCACATCTTGTTAAATATACTGAGATCTAAGCATACAAGATTCGTACAATTTATTACGCTTTATGTTTCTAAATAATAGTTATTTAATGCATATCCCTTACTTTTCGCTGTAACGGTTTTTTGTATCTTTAATGATCCATCCATACCAACCATAATGTCATTTAAATATATTTTCGTTTGAATAAAAAAATAATAATAATTAATTATTACCATTACAGGGAGAATCGATGAACTCCCTGTTCATCAATCATAAGATATGTGGTCAACAGTCCCTGCTTACATCAATCATAAGTTATGTGGTCAACAGTTCCTGCTTACATGAATCATAAGATATGTGGTCAACAGTCCTTGCTTACATCAATCATAAGATATGTGGTCAACAGTCCCCGCTTACACCAATCATAAGATATGTGGTGAAGAGTCCCTGCTTACATCAATCATAAAATATTTGGTCAACAGTCCCTGCTTACATCAATCATAAGATATGTGGTCAACAATCCCTGCTTACATAAATCATAAGATATGTGGTCAACAGTCCCTGCTTACATCAATCATAAGATATGTAGTCTACAGTCCCTGCTTACACCAATCATAAGATATGTGGTCAACAGTCCCCGCTTACACCAATCATAAAATATTTGGTCAACAGTCCCTGCTTACATCAATCATAAGATATGTGGTCAACAGTCCCTGCTTACATCAATCATAAAATATGTGGTCAACAGTCCCTGCTTACATCAATCATAAAATATGTGGTCAACAGTCCCTGCTTACATCAATCAGTTCGACATCACTTTTTCTCATTTAAAACTCCTTCATTGCGACTTTTCGTGAAATTATTAAGATTTTCTTTAATAGTTTCTTCTTGAACTTTTGACTTATTTATGTAATCTCTCCTTGACTTAGATATTTTCTCTTTATTTTGGCTTCCTTGGTAGTTAATTTATTATTATTAATATTCAGTGTTTGAAAATTGTGTCCTAATTTATTCAGTCAGAATTTTATATAAACTGTATTTTAGTAAAGACCGTTCACAAATCTCTGAATTGTTTATTTACTTTATTTTAGATAATTGCATCCTAAAATAATCTATAATGTTGAAATTCGTTCTACATTTTCCTTTTTCAAATATGACAAGTTTTAAATTTATTTGAATATCTTAGTCGGCACTGGTGACGAAGTGCTGTAAACCAGCTACTTGGGGACAAAGTGTTGAGGAGATTGTAGACGATAGGTTCGATGCTAGGTCCTTTTAATACCGACAGGGTGTTCGCTCAATGGTTGTCATCGACGTAGGCACCACTGGAGAAGTCTATGGTGTCCATATTGTATGGTAGTTAGGGATCGGATGTTATATAGGGATGAGAACTAGGTGCCAGGCTTGTCAGTTAGCTGAAAATCAGTCTAACGCTACGTGGTTCGGATTCCACGTAAAGCTGTAGGTCCCTTAATTGCATACAGCCCTAGGGCCAATAATAAATAGCTCTTTCTGAGGAACAGTCGACCTTAAAAGAAAGTCGGCCTTAGATAGTAACAATGACTACACTCGTTCATCTACACTCATTCGCCCCTCATTTTTGCCCATATCTTAACAGTCAGCGTCTTACTAATGAATATAATTAATTTGTCAGTTAATTTCTGTCTCTAGAGATGGCTTATAACTTTGGTGGTCTTCAAGGCCGGATTTCTACTACAATAGTTCGAGTTTCTTTCTCGTCCGTACTCTAACATGATTGAGTAGCTAAAACAGTTTATGGGTAATTTGAAACGCCTTGAGTGTTGCTGTGTTTTTACTATATTTTATTGACAAAACGAACATGACAGACTGGTTCACAGTTCAATGGCAGCTCTGCCTACCTCCATTATTATTATTATTATGTCGTTATCACGATTTAATATACGTTTTGAAGTACAAAACCAAGCGCCATAAATTCTCAAAGCGTAGACATTCCAAAGGTAAGATTGTAATTTTATTAGAGTTGCTTTATAAGAATCTTTTTAATTAGTTTTAGCGACAAGATATAAAATTAAGAATTATATCCAAGCAACTTGACATTTTAATAAATGAACCAGCTAATATTTTATAATATAAAATTAGCAATTGTTATCTGTCTGTCCAGTTTTTCTCGAAATATAGGTTTCAGAAATAAAATGTGTACAATTAAGTCCAGACTATCCTAAAATGCATCTTTGAAACAAATTGCTAAACCATAAAAATGTTGGGATAGACTTTTAAAACAATTTTAAGGGAATGACAAAATATAATAGAAGCCACTAAGTCAACTGTGAAAATTGGATACAAATTAAATGAAAAATATTATTATAGTTGTGAAAATAGAATTTCATGATGTTTTGAGTAAATTACTATTGTTTAGAGATGTTAACAGAATATTTATTCACATTGTGGTATAGTAACATGAAGCATATCAGACGTTTTAGATTTCCTTACACTTGTCGTCGTCAGGTGCTATTTCCAAAAATTCAGTTTCGTAATCTCAATAATTGTTGACTTCTATATATTAAACAACTGTAATGAAGACAGTAACTGCTTTAACCTAAACTCAAGACTGTTAAGTGCTACTTTAGTTTGTATTGTACCGGCAGAAAATCCGGTACACATTAAAACAATCGGGTCATTTAGTTCACTCACTTTCTAAACTTATTATTTGACCGATTTTGATGACATTTTTTTTCAAAAGATAATTTTGATTTATAAGTCGTAACGGAGCTTAATTTTTTAAGTTCCCATAAGTTTTTGCCCTACACAACGTAAAAATTGTAATGTTATTCTTATGAAGATTAATTTTAATTGACCAGCTGGTGGCATAAACAAATGTTAAATGGTCCAAATAATTTGTTAGGTTAAACATAGAGAGTTAAACATAGGTACAGTAAAATACCAAATTAATTATAAAATATCGAATACGTGTCTGTCTGTGTGTGTATCAGCCGTCAAATAAAATGAAAACATTTGAAATTGGCTTAGTAATAGCATTGGTTGTTTATAATTATTAATATACTATATAGAGTGCAGATCAAGCGCAGTGATTGAGCTACTGTAAATTAGCATGTCTCGCTGCGCTCGTGACGGGGTTGGCACGCGAAGCGTACAGGGGTGTCCCTAGTAAGTGTTTAATAAGGTGATAGAAATATTTGTGTCATTTGAAGTAAGACAATGTACAAATATGGCTGTCAGACGTAACTTCAACATTCATAGAACGACGAGTCGCATGAAAGATTCATACAGGTAGACTCTACGAAGGCTGGCTCTGTAAGCCTTTGTAGACGTACCAATCTGTTGGAAACTGCTATAAACTACATTTAGTGGCAAACAGTTTATTGTGAACTTACATCTAGCATATTAATATGTTTTATATTTTGTATTGAAAACAAACTTAATATTTGTCTTAATAAATATCAAGTTAAAAATACTCGTAAGATATGTAGCAAGTTCTTCAATGTCTGTCAAGAAAAGTGTGACAGATTTTGTTAATATATTGTCACATATGTGACATTGAAGAACTTGCTACATATCTTGAAACATGTATATATATACATATATATATATTTGTAACATCATACAACAAAGTAAGTTCTGTATAGCTCGTATTGGACTGTGGAAGAAGGCAATTAAATAATCTAGATATATTTTGGACATTCACTTTGGATTTTCGCATATACTTAAAAAAACCGATTTAACTGTTGTCTTAATTAAATCTTATATTTGAAAACTACCCGATACCACTGATTGACTATTACATCCATAAACAAAATTAGACAATTGCAGGCATCCAAACCCTTTCATTTGTCTGTTAAGTACAGAAAAATTAGGTATGATGAAAAATAGTCGACTTTTTCACTTATAGATAAGATGGCAGCTTTTAAAAAGGAGGACCAAAAAGTATTATATATTTGTTTTTCAATCATAACGTAAAAATGATCGATTAAATCTAGGGAAGACTTCACCGTTAGAAATTAAATGTTGTACAAATGTTCACTATGCACGAAGCTATGAGTGATGAGGATTTGCCCTTGTTATAATATATTATACTGACAACTATTTCGACGTTTATTTGTCTTATACAATCTTACAACTGGCATAGCATTTTAATCACTACATTATCAAGATCGGAATAAAAATGTTTTCCCTATAACACATACATTTAGTCGGCACTAATGGAATAGTGCTGCAATTCAGATACTAAGGGACAAAGTACTTTGGAGATTGTAGATGATATGTTATGCGTTCATCCGTTTTAATACCGACACCGCACCCGCTCAATGGTTGTCATCAATGAGGACAGTACTAAGGAAATCTGAGATGTCCGTGTTGAGTGATAGCCAGGGTGTAGATGTTGCTTAGGTAAAGGAACTGAGTAACAGACTTGTCTTGAGCTGAACCTTAGACCAATATTACGTGGTTTAGATTCCACGTAAAGCTGTAGGTCTCTTAGTTGTCCTGACTATTAGACTATAAATAAAGTGATGTTTACAAGAACAGTCGACTTTTGTTAGTAACCAAACTACACTGACTAAAATCAATGATTAGGATTTTTTTAAATGTGCGATTTGGTGGTATGTATTCAGAGATTTTCCATTCCCAGTTCAGGAGTACTACAAGGGTTCAATTTGGGACCGATGTTTTTCTTGTTATTTATTAACGACATTACATCTTTCCTGAACTGTGCAGTAAAGATCCATGCAGACTATAAAAATCCACGTACGCGTACTACACTCATACATATTCATATTAAAATATGCAAAAGCTGTGTCTGTGTCTCTTATCTGAATTATCTGAGTACATAGCTGGTGTTTTACTACTTCCTGTATGAGATGATGTTTGATGGATCCCTCGGGACAGAACGTGATTGCAATAGCTTTTACAGAGGAGCCTCTGTGGTGTCACCAGTTGATAAATGGGCTTGTAAGACATGACTTTGCTGGCCGTTCTTCGTTTATGCGTTTATATGTAACTAGAAAAGACCCCCTGAACGCTTCACTCGTAACACCTCTGCCTTCGGTCTCGGACTGAGATTTAGTTAATGTTAGAATGCCAACTTTAATATATAAGACTATTAAAATCAACATAACAAATATCTGCATTATTTTTATGTTAATGTTAAACGTTTTATTAAATGTTCGTTCCCTCAAAATTTCCAGTCAATCAAAATAACAAAACATTCTGTATTGTTTTAGTTTAACAGCTGTTTTTAAGGTTTTAAACGCACACTACAAAATATGCAATATTTACAACAGCATAAACATTACAAAAATAAAAAACCCGTTATAATTAAAACGCTATGGTGTTAGAAAATCATTCAGAGTCAATGGATGGAGCCTATATAATTTGTTAATTTATGGTATCTTACTTTGTCTTCAAGCTTTAAAATGAATCTAATCAATATTTATTACCTTCCTCCTATCTCAAGAACTTTCGTGGAATCAAATTTGCTTACGTAATCAAATACGTATATAATCCTTTATTAATAACTACAATTGGATTAATTTAATTTGTTAAAACGTAAATTCCTAATGCATAACCTAATAGCAACTACTTAAATTTATATTTTTTGTCAGTTCAAAAATACAATCTGCTCAAGTTTGAACCTTTCGTATGAACAAATAATCATTCAATAAATTCATTATTATTCATTATACATTGAATAATAAAAATAAATCAAGTAAAAATTAAATACTAATCTTTTACTCATTTACTTTGGTGTCTAACCATATAAATTTCACTTTTTATTTTACTAATCAATATTTTTTAATGTTGTTACAAAAACACGCATTTTTAGAGCGTTTGATTTCACTTTAAATTTAAAATGTAGTAAAAAAATAATACTAATAATAATATTACTGTATAATTGTTATAAACTGAATGAGTATTGGGAGGTCCAATATGTTAATTGAGCGCCCGTCAAACCGAAACGAAAAACATATACTGTATTTTATTTGTATCATACAGTTTTCAGGTGTTCTGAATTTTGAAGATTAATTACATATTATATTTCTTTATAACAAATATTTTATTCAAACAAAATGTTAACTAACGGATATAAGAAAATAACGGATATAAATAGATTGTTGATTTAAATCAATTCATTTCTGAGGGATTAATATTACGTTTGTTTTTTAATAAACTAAAAACGTAGCCATTGATTGTAATTGTTGCTATTGGCAACTGCGGTGTTTTAAATGTGAATCTTACTTTACATATTTTCCAAACTCTTGCTTTTAGACAGTTTAGATTACAACTTGAAAATTTCCTCAAATAAGTAAAACTTTCACTGAAAAATGAATACAAATCAGAAAATAGTTTTTTAATTAGCATAATACGTGTTGGTATATATACAGTACAAGTAAACGTCACACAACACAAATGTATTATAATATAAGCACAAAATGTACAAACATATTACAATACAAGCACAAAATGCACAAATATTATGGTGATCGATTTCTGTGAACCACGCTCACCTTCCTCAGACCAGAGGGATTCACAAAAGAATCTTGTGCATTTTGTGCTTGTATTTTAATATATTTGTACATTTTGTGCTTATATTGTAATAAATTTGTGTTGTGTGACGTTTACTTGTACTGAAATCAGAAAATTATCGCTAAGACGGTAAATCTTAAATCATTAAAAGATTAATATTTTATATTAAATAGATATATTACACAATTCATATTTGTCTTTTAGTTACAATATATATTTAATACTTAAACAACGACTTTCTTTTAATCTATAAAATTATAATCATTAAAATGTTTTACCGTTCATTACTGTGTTTAAAATATTTTTAATATGGACTTAAAGTCAACAATTTGTATATTTATGCAGGTTAATGTCAGTATTCAAAGAGTGAAATGAATAATCCGTGTAGGTAAATTAATATGCATTGGAATATGTTTTTTCACTTTAACAATTCGGGGATTTCAATTATAAACTCCCATCATGCAATCCATCTTTTTCAAGATTTTTTCAAAAGAAGATAAACTGGATAAATTAAAAATTTCCATCCTAATCTTACTCTAAATAGACATCAATAAATAAAGCATTTCTGCTTTATTTTTTAATTTACTTCTATACAAAGAATATTTCAATGAACAGCTTCTGCATTAATTATGTATATAGGGTAATTGTCTGTCTCCAACATCGTTTTTCACTGTAAAAATTTGAATTCCTTATTTTTATCTTTGCAAAAACAAGAATTGCAAAACCAAGTCATAAACGATTAGTTGTTTAACCTTGGCATTTTAAATATGGGTGCTGCTCCCAATATTTTAAATTTTAGGGAAGTGGACAGTCTCTCAATTCACTATTATCATTTTTATTTAAAACTACTTCTAACGAAATGAGAGAGAGAGAGAGAGAGAGAGAGAGAGAGAGAGAGAGAGAGAGAGAGAGAGAGAGAGAGAGAGAGAGAGAGAGAGAGAGAGAGAGAGAGAGAGAGAGAGAGAGAGAGAGAGAGAGAGAGAGAGAGAGAGAGAGAGAGAGAGAGAGAGAGAGAGAGAGAGAGAGAGAGAGAGAGAGAGAGAGAGAGAGAGAGAGAGAGAGAGAGAGAGAGAGAGAGAGAGAGAGAGAGAGAGAGAGAGAGAGAGAGAGAGAGAGAGAGAGAGAGAGAGAGAGAGAGAGAGAGAGAGAGAGAGAGAGAGAGAGAGAGAGAGAGAGAGAGAGAGAGAGAGAGAGAGAGAGAGAGAGAGAGAGAGAGAGAGAGAGAGAGAGAGAGAGAGAGAGAGAGAGAGAGAGAGAGAGAGAGAGAGAGAGAGAGAGAGAGAGAGAGAGAGAGAGAGAGAGAGAGAGAGAGAGAGAGAGAGAGAGAGAGAGAGAGAGAGAGAGAGAGAGAGAGAGAGAGAGAGAGAGAGAGAGAGAGAGAGAGAGAGAGAGAGAGAGAGAGAGAGAGAGAGAGAGAGAGAGAGAGAGAGAGAGAGAGAGAGAGAGAGAGAGAGAGAGAGAGAGAGAGAGAGAGAGAGAGAGAGAGAGAGAGAGAGAGAGAGAGAGAGAGAGAGAGAGAGAGAGAGAGAGAGAGAGAGAGAGAGAGAGAGAGAGAGAGAGAGAGAGAGAGAGAGAGAGAGAGAGAGAGAGAGAGAGAGAGAGAGAGAGAGAGAGAGAGAGAGAGAGAGAGAGAGAGAGAGAGAGAGAGAGAGAGAGAGAGAGAGAGAGAGAGAGAGAGAGAGAGAGAGAGAGAGAGAGAGAGAGAGAGAGAGAGAGAGAGAGAGAGAGAGAGAGAGAGAGAGCGAGATGTGGAACGCCTGAAACTGTATGATGCAAACTGAACGCTGTATCTGTTTTGCGTTTTGGTTTGACAGGCGTTGACCATGTTGTGCCTACTTTTGACAGATGAAAATACATACTTACAGTAGTGGCTATTTGGGTTTTAAATTCGTTTATCATTTTAAATCTACTCAATTTATGATATGGGATACTTAAACGCCTATGAACACTCTTGAATGTGTGCTTGGATGAATTGTTTGTATACGTGTGTGTGTTTTTTTCAACGATCTCCTTTTTAATTTTACTCTATCACTTTCTTACAGACTATTGATCTGTGCGGGAAACTTATTAAGACAGAGTACAGTAAAACGTGAACATTATTGATTAAAAGTTTCAGTCGACGCCAGGATTTGAACCTTAGCTTCTTTAAACCACTCGGCCACCCACTCTTCCAAACTCATAAATTATAAAACTATCCTTTTCTATAAATAGGGTTCTACAAGTAACCAATACTGTAAGAATAAATGTTGTCATCATTCAAAGGTAGGCTCAATATTGTCATGAAGCTCCTGTCAAACCAAAACGCAAAACAGATACAGCGTGCGGTTTGCATCATACAGTTTCAGGCGTTCCACAGAGATCTCTGACGGCGGGCAGATATAACTAGTGGCAATATAAATGGGAATTGACACTACATCATTTTATGTGAATCAGAATTACCAAAAACAATGAGACAAATCGAATGATAAAATAGTATAATGGATTTATAAAATTAGCCAGTAATAATCCCGCACATAAATTGAAACAATGTTATTTAAACAAAATAAACAATAAATAAAAAAATATATATATATAAGATGAAAATAAATAATTCTGAAGTTTTAAATTTGCTTTTTAATTTTTATGCTGTCTTGTTATTAATGTTGAGTTTTTTAAATCTTTTTGGTAGCACGTTCAACACATTTTTAGAACAATTTTTATTCGTTCGTTTTTTAAAAATGTATGGTTATAAAATGTTATAAGATGTATTTTTTTAGTTTCGTAGGTTTTCTTTTTTCATATATTCATAATTTTAAGTTGTACTATAAATAATATACAGCTTGTATATATATATATTACGTGATTGATAAAATAATATGCAAAATACAATTTATTTGATTGTTATAAATATTTTACACAAAATAAATTTAAGAATTCATACCTCAATTATTACTACCTAATTGAGTAAATATTATTAAGTAAAAGAAACCAACGACAACAAAAATTTATACATTTAAAAGTTAATTGAAATAACCGACATAACATAACTTTCCACTGAAGCAACTAAAATAACTTACAAATTCACATTTCATGATTCAATTAGACAACAGTTATGAAACGCTACGTGCTGAAAACAGTTTCCTGTTAACAGTTTATAGCCAGTGTCTGTCTAATAGAGGAGATTGCTTAGATTTTTTATGGGACGAGGAAAATGGGATTTTACGAAGAGGAACGACGGAAACGTGACAGAAGTGACGATTGTCGTTTCCCAACAAGATTTCGAACTTCGAAGTGCATGATTCATTCGGATTGACGAGGGTCACAACTTTAGACCCGAGACTCTGTTTAACAGCATTATTATTTAAATGTCCATTTCCTCATTATTAATCCTTATGCTTTGTCCCATTTATTTAGTACTCGATAATACTTAATGCAGTTTATCGAGAAACAAACTATTGAGGATCAAGTTACTAAACTCATGCAAATTTATATTTTTAAAACTGACAGTTGGGACCATTTTACCCCAAGAAACTAACTCAATTGTATTTCTTACTCGTATTACTTCTCATCTACGAGGTGGAAATAATATAGAAACGCTTTTATAACAACTTTTTTTCCATAATTTGTTATGGAAAAATATATTTTATATGGATAATTTAATTTTTTTCGTGATTGTATTCTATGAAGTATAATTTTTGATTAAAGTAATTTACCTGAAACCGTTAAATAGCGGAGAAATAATATTGTTCAAATTAGTTACTTTAAAATCAAAATGACCGCTACTCTGTCCGGATTGTGGTAGTTAATTTCTATTGAATAGACTTTTAATTTGACACCAAACTCGACCTAGGCTTACATTGAAGATTTTCGTTCAACTCCTCATGAGCCGTCCCTCTGAAAATATAAAATGTTGGCAATGGTGTCAAAAAGTATGTTCTTTGTAACCATGACTGTGGACAAAATTTCATTTTACAAGTAAGATAATACAAAAGTTGTGAAAGCGTTTCTAAATGTTTGTCCACCCTGTGTATTGTATAATTTATATTAAACTCATATAAAGTTATATATTTTTATAAAATTCACATTTCTTTAAAATATTTTCCTTAGGTATAGTGATTGTAATAAATTTTTGTCCATTTCAATTTTACAAATAATCTAAATTTTCATTATATGTTAGTACTGCACAATAATAAGACATTAATGTAAGAGAGGACTTTATAGTTATAATTTAAATTAAAATAACTTCCCAAGTTATTAGTTTCATTTAATTTATTTAATCTGCATACAGATTTTTGTCATTTAAAGATTATAACTTGAGTATAGAACTGACTAAAATATACATATAAAGGTTCCCCTTCCATTTAAAGGTTGTTGGACAAGTTAATTTAATTCACACAAGAGATTACAGAGATGTCATATGGACCACCCATGGCTAAACATTTTGTTCAACTACCTTGCTTGTAAAGACTTAGTAAAACATTGGAACTGTAAAACACTATGATCGATTGTGGCCTAACTCAGTTACATTCCTTGTATGTAACAGGACAATGATCGAACCCTCAACTGGTGACAGGCTAATGGCAAACACTATGATCGATTGTGGCCTAACTCAGTTACATTCCTTGTATGTAACAGGGTAATGATCGAACCCTCAACTGGTGACAGGCTAATGGCAAACACTATGATCGATTGTGGCCTAACTCAGTTACATTCCTTGTATGTAACAGGACAATGATCGAACCCTCAACTGATGACAGGCTAATGGCAAACACTATGATCGATTGTGACCTAACTCAGTTACATTCCTTGTATGTAACAGGACAATGATCTAACCCTCGGCTTATGACAGGCTAATAACAAACACTATGATTTATTGGGGTCTTGACTCAGTTAAATCCCTTGTATGTAACAGGAAATGATTGAACCCTCAGCTTATGACAGGCTAATGGCAAACACTACGATCAATTGTGGCCTTGACTCAGTTACATCCCTTGTATGTAACAGGACAATGATCTAACCCTCGGCTTATGACAGGCTAATAACAAACACTATGATTTATTGTGGCCTTGACTCAGTTACATCCCTTGTATGTAACAGGACAATGATCTAACACTCGGCTTATGACAGGCTAACGGCAAACACTATGATCGATTGGGTCTTGACTCAGTTGCATCTCTTGTATGTAACAGGACAATGATCGAACCCTCAGCTTTGACAGGCTAACTTCAATCATTTAGATCGATTGGGGTCTTGATTCAGTTAAATCCCTTGTATGTAACAGGGAATGATTGAACCCTCAGCTTATGACAACCTAACGGCAAACACTATAATCGATAGGGGTTTTGACTCAGTTTCATCCTTTGTATGTAACAGGACAATGATCGTACAGTCAGCTTATGACAGGCTAATTGCAAACGCTATGATCGATTGGGTCTTGACTCAGTTGCATCCCTTGTATGTAACAGGACAATGATCGAACCCTCAGCTGATGACAGGCTAATAGCAAACACTATGATCGATTGGGGCCTTGACCTATTTTTAACCCTTATGAGTGAGTAAAACTGATGCCTATAGCGTTATCTTGATTACCGCTTCTAAATTATAACTTTTACAAGCATCTGTCAGCGACATTTCATGTACTGCCATCATAATATATAATTTATTTTTTATAAAGATGATAGAAAGTCAATTATTGCTGTATTATATTTATTTGACTACTGAAACCTAAAAAATTTAAGGAATAGATAATGTACATTTTACTATATAATGACTGAGATGAAAACTTCAATGATACTTTCTACGTAAACATTAATTTGTGTGAATTTACTATTATATGTTGTATGATGATAACTCCATGTTACTCTCTGAGAATACATTGTTTATTATACATTACAAATAAAACTTTCGGTTTGTTTAATTATCTGCATGACAGTTTTTGGTGAATCATTCAAAATTGCCGATCTCCCTATATTATGTTCTTTTGCTGTACCTTTAGTTAATTTACCATCGCCTTTTAGATAGTCTCTTATTCCTCTATGTTGGGTTTCGTTTGTGTGTCTTTGTCGTCTTTCCTGTCCTCTTAACTTTTTTTTCGGCTCTTTGGTCATAGGCTCCAGGGTCCGGGAGGGTAGACGGGTCGTAACCTGCATTGCCTGTTCACCTCTATGTCACCTGGGGACGCAGTGGAGGACCTTCGGGCTGACCGCTAGGCCATTTTGGTCATAGGCTCCAGGTCCGGGAGGGTAGACGGGTCGTAACCTGCATTGCCTGTTCACCTCTATGTCACCTGGGGACGCAGTGGAGGACCTTTGGGCTGACCGCTATGCCTCTTTGGTCATAGGCTCCAGGATCCGGGAGGGTAGACGGGTCGTAACCTGCATTGCCTGTTCACCTCATGTCACCTGGGGACGCAGTGGAGGACCTTTGGGCTGACCGCTAGGCCTCTTTGGTCATAGGCTCCAGGTCCGGGAGGGTAGACGGGTCGTAACCTGCATTGCCTGTTCACCTCTATGTCACCTGGGGACGCAGTGGAGGACCTTTGGGCTGACCGCTAGGCCTCTTTGGTCATAGGCTCCAGGATCCGGGAGGGTAGACGGGTCGTAACCTGCATTGCCTGTTCACCTCTATGTCACCTGAGGTCGCAGTGGAGGACCTTCGGGCTGACCGCTAGGCCTCTTTGGTCATAGGCTCCAGGGTCCGGGAGGGTAGACGGGTCGTAACCTGCATTACCTGTTCACCTCTATGTCACCTGGGGTCGCAGTGGAGGACCTTCGGGCTGACCGCTAGGCCATTTTGGTCATAGGCTCCAGGTCCGGGAGGGTATACGGGTCGTAACCTGCATTGCCCGTTCACCTCTATGTCACCTGGGGACGCAGTGGAGGACCTTTGGGCTGACCGCTAGGCCTCTTTGGTCATAGGCTCCAGGATCCGGGAGGGTAGACGGGTCGTAACCTGCATTACCTGTTCACCTCTATGTCACCTGGGGACGCAGTGGAGGACCTTTGGGCCGACCGCTAGGCATCTTTGGTCATAGGCTCCAGGGTCCGGGAGGGTAGACGGGTAACCTGCATTGCCTGTTCACCTCTATGTCACCTGGGGACGCAGTGGAGGACCTTCGGGCTGACCGCTAGGCCTCTTTGCTACCCAGAGGGGGCATTTACTTACTTACTACACGCTTCCTCACTTTCAATTTATCTATATTTCTCAAGCAAGAAGACTACTAAATGCAGGTGACCCCCGGCCAATTTTCTTCACCTCCACCCACTCTCAGCCAGTGGTGTGCCCAGTGATTGATTTTAACTGCGAAATATTCTAGTATTTATGGGGACTATTGAACGTTTAATGTGGAAGGAAGAGAGTTGACAAGAGGAACTTATAGTTATCGGTAGTTTAATTATGTTTAATTAAATATAAATAATGCTGTTTATTTTAATATTCTTCTTTTGTTTTAGATGTTCTCACAAGGATTTAATTTGTATCCTTTGTAACCAATCCGAGTAGGAGCCTCCCTGTCTCGCCAGCATTATTCGGTGGAAATAATAACTTAATATTGTTTGGTATTATTTTGTAATTTTTCCATATTGGCTAACCTCCCTATTTGAGTTCCCGAGGCCCTTTATTAGAATTTATTCACTTTTAGTTTTCTGTTCGGTAGATAACTAAAATTGTTATTACGTTCATATTTAATCATGTATTTTATTAGTTGTTATTTAGTTTATTTACTGTTACATGTTTCCATAGTTTGTATTTTGTTTGGTTAGACCTGATTTTATCAAATTATTTGCAAGTGTTTAACAGTCTAATTTCTGGTCTGTAAATATTTGTAAACTCTTTTTTGATGTTCTTGTTTAGTTTTAAAGTTTTTCTTTATTAATAACTATTTAACTGCCTACTGTTGTTCTTTGTCTTAGTCCTCATGGCTACGGTGCCTTCGCACCCACCTTCGGTAGGCCCAGTTTATTTTGCAATGATAAGTTGCTTTGGTACTAAAAATTGCAAAAGTATTTATCAGTAATTCGGTACAAATATTAAACATAATCACCACCGTAAAATGTAAGGTACATGTTGTGCTATGGTGAGGCAGGCAGAAACATTCATTAAGCAGTCTGTTTTTTTTAACGATACATTTCTAGACATGATATTATACTGAACCTACTTAAGAGGTTTGATTCGCAGGTTTACAACTACATTTCATTTTAATTTGCCCCTCAATTATATCGACCTAAATGATAAGTGACAGAGTAGCCAATACGTGTGGAAGAGTATTATCGGCACTAGTGGCGCAATGCTGTAACTTGGGGACAAAGTTTAGGACTTTTGTTTAGGAGATTGTAGGCGATAGGTTGGATGCCCGATCCACTTAATACCGACATGGCGTCCGCTCAATGGTTGCTATCGGCGTGGACACTACTAGAGAAGTCTGGGGAGTCCCATATTGGGTGGTAATCATTGTGCGGATGTTGTGTGGGGGAGATAACTGAGTATCAGGCTTGTCAATTAGCTGAAAATCAGACCAGCACTACGTGGTTCGGATTCCATGTAAAGCTGTAGGTCCCATAGTTGCCCTGGCTGTTGGGATATTAATAAATATCCCTTTCTGAGGAACAGTTGAACTCAGTTAGTAACCAGACTACACTCATCCACACTCATCCTACACTCATATAATCATTCATATTCGCCTTAAAATACCAACAACGTTATGTCGGCGTCTTATATGTAAGAATGTAAGTATGGTATAAGTTGCATTTTTTATGGGTTTGATGTGTAAAACAGCGTCTATCTAAGAATGCGTTATTAGGTAGTAACATGTGAAGTGAAATATCGTACAAAATAACTGTCAAAATAAAATAATTTTCCAACCACATTAAGTGTTTTATGAACCTACATTTATCATTTGAATAGTTATATTGCATTCGGAAAAAAAACACGCAAACATTCATTTGACATAGTAAAAGAAGTAGTTACGAGTCAGTTTGTTATGATAACGTGTTTGCCCCCTAAGAGAAATATACTCTTTCAAGACCATCTGAGTAAGTGTAAGGCTGGAATTTCATTATAAGGTATTATTTGAGACGAAGGTGTCCTGAACAGGATCCTTGTCATCAATGTCCTGACACGTTCGTTAGTGAGCTAATATTAGCTTTTAGAGTACGAAGGTTTGACAGTTATGTAATAAGGCAATCAAAAGTGTATCCAATTAAGAGGGTTAAAACTTTGTTCTTAAATGTTCTGACAAGATGACCTCTTCCAAGGGTGCAACTGTCGATCACTGTTCAGTTAATACTTTTATGCTTTTTATTTTAATCTTATAACAATAAAAAACTGACAAATAAGTAAATAAAAAATAAGTAAGAAGTATTTTAGTCAAGCATTGTATGTAATGAAAAAAAACTATTTCAAGTTTTTACGATGTTGATTTAAAATAATTTTTGCCAGCTATATCACCTGTGTCATTATCAAACTTGGAATGGACATGTATGAATGGATTACAATAAACTACTTGTTCAATCACAAACAATATTTTTCATTTATATAAAAATAGTACCTGAAGATAGTTTCATACAATTTGGCAAAATGGGAGTGTCATGATACCAGTACTATATTTGCACAAATGTTGTTATAAATATAGTAGCATAAAAATGTACTGTATATTTTGTATTTTATTTCAAATTTCATACGAGGTCTATTTATTGAAGAATTGTCATGATTAAGTATATTTTATCTTTTTGCATCTGTTATGGGGTGTTTTATTTTATTCTCACAATAATTTGTTTAATTAAATGTTCTTAAATATATTTTTAATTCAGAGGATGTGGAACCTCAACCAATTCTTCAACAAATCCACTCTGTAAAAATTAAGGAATGTTTATATGAAATCACAGTGTTGTGCCATTCTTCTTGTACATTTTAGTGCATTTCATACTTAGCTATTTTATTTCTGAAAACTATTTATTGGTATATAGGATGTGTTATAGATATGTAAATGTAGTTTTATTGCTATAGATGAGGATAATTCTTCTTTTAATCAGCCATGCAGCTCGTCATGTTAATTAACTTTTCACAAACTATTTCAACTAACTGTCTATGTCTAACTCTCTGTGATTCTCTGCAGTCTTTGGTGTGAACGTAACAAGCTGTGAGGATTTATGCTGGATTTCCCATTCTTAATAGACATAATTATATAGCACTCTTGGGCAAAAACTAAGACTTAGTTTTCTCTAGCAAAATGTTATTTAGAGCTTTCCTATAAGGCCATGGAGGTTTCAGAATTTCTCACATAAAATGATTAACTTCTAAAGAGTTATGGTAAGAGGGTAAACTCTAAAAATAGATTAAAATTTTCAGTGTATTTTAATTCAGAGAAAATTTTAGTAACTAGTTTTGCAATAAGTGTGGATGTTGAACTTCAAAATCTGATCGGATATAATTATGAATTATTCATGTCATTATAAGTTTGAAATGTTAAATTTGTATTAATTTTGAACAAAACTTCGTTGAAACTTTTAATTCTATTAATTGATCTTAGTTGAAAACCACTCCCATTAACTTTAAGAAGTTATTCATATTTTGAAGGACATTTTAAACCTCTTCAACTCCATAAGCAAGCTCTGGATCCAATTTTGCAAAACGAAAAATCATCTTAGTTTCTGCCCAAGAGTTGTGACATGTAATTGTGCCCATAAATAGTGGATCCTTTATATAAAGGACATAGTCATGTTTGTCTATACAAGTAAATCATCATCATCATCATCATCCGAGTTGTTCCTGATTATTACCAGACCAAGTATGTGTAAGAACTGTCCTAGTGGAGGGAGGGTGTACAACAAGCCATAAGACTGCTGAGGTATGAATAGATCACAGAGCTTCATCTCTGTTCTAAGAACCTGCTAACCTTACCTTACCAATTCCCAAAAGATTATTGATCTATGTGGGAAGTTTATCAGACATAGTATGGGAGTACAAGGTGAAAACTATTGATAAAAACTAACAGTCAAGGTCAGGATCCGAACCTGCTCTATCTATGTCTCCGGTTCAATGTCTTAGTAGTGCCTTAGGCCGCTCGGCTACAGACTCTCTCAGCTACAAATGAAGATTGCCTATTTATAATAACACGTTCTCGTATTTTACTTTAATTTTGTGTATACAGATTTAAACAAATACACTTATTAAATCTGACGATACATTATTTTCTTTGTAGTGTTTATGAATCGTACAAATCAAGTATCAATGTGTGTATCAAGGTTCAGATGTCTAACAATGACTACACTCGTTCATCTTCACTCATCACAATCAGTCGCCCCTCATATTCACCCATAACTTGACGATCGAATAATAATAATCATTTCAAGCAGATATTTAAAATGTCGCAGTTTGTAGGACGTGAAGAAAAACACACACTCTGCGTTCCCAACGAGAATATGATTTGAAATAAGATTAAATTGGAAACACAATAATATGAAATTATTGCATAATTAAAGAATTTACCACGAACAAAAGTCATTGAGATAACCAAATAAATATTTTCTAGACATGAGATCACAGAAATATTATTGGTTTTAGACAAAATAAATCATCTTGGAGTTTTTTCAAACTCCGATTGAAAAACTGCAACAAAAGTTTTTTTTTTCTCAAAAAAAGTTATGAGATTGAAAAACTTTTCAAGTTTTCTATGCAGGACAGGTAGTTCAGAGTTCGGTCAGATTAATCTATAGCAATTAACCTCTATATCTATAGCAATATCCATAAGATATTGTTCTGCTCAACTTTTGATTGGCGCCGTTCAAGAGATGTTCTATTAACACTCCATCAGAATTTCGAGAATGGGAAGATCACTATAATGAACAAATTGAACAGCACTACAACAAACGTCACCAGGTGAACAACCTTCCGACATTGTCACTTAGAGCTGAAGGGTGGATATCAGATATAAATAAGTCAGGTTTAATAACAGAGAAGCATAAACACCTAGGTTACATTTTAAGAACTGACAGAGGCACTGTAACACGAAGAATCAACGTTCACTTCCCGCAATATTTCCCTACTTTTCTCTGCAACACCTGCGGTAGTCGTACGCTTAAACAAAATTAGGGAAGGTCCACTCACAACGAAATCTCAAACAATTAAACAGCTAAAATATGAAAATCTGCATAAACCAGCTATATTCCAAGAGGTACTGGTCCAAGGGTGTTGTGAGAACCTGCAGCATAGCCATAAATGATTATTAGAAACTTGTAATAACACTGTGAGGTCGTTTCGTCAGGGTTGATTATTTTTTGTACTAATGCCGTTTATTTTTCACTTAACTAAACGCCTTTCATTTGTTTCGCCACCCTCAGGGAGGTAATTCCAGGATTCGATAATCGAGTATACACGTGACGGATTTACTTCGAACGAATTAGACTCAGTAAATACCTAGGTGAACAATTCACCCTCACAGGCCTCTCATCATCGTCCAACCCTAAGCTACCTAAAATCTTTTCCCGAACCGAGTCGTTTCGTCCCGTTGCCTCTTTAAATCGGCGTTGAAAAGCAAAGAGCCCTCAGTGCTACAACGCAGAGCGGAGCTATTTAATTTACGCGAGTTGAAATGAAACGATTTAAGCCCACAGTGCTATAATACAGATCGGATCTTTCAGAAGTTAAGTTTTAATGTTAGCATGAAATAAAAACTACACTAGTAGATCAAACTTTGATCTAAAAATTAGAATAAATCTCAAATAAAACGAAAAAGGGAAAATAAAACTCTTTTGCCGAGTTTCAGCAATTGAAACGAAATATTACTTTTTACGAGGGGATCTATGGGACTTCAAATCCACTCTTTAGCTTCCTTGTCGTAGTCAAGCGAGTCTTCCGTAGTAGTAGTACGAATCGGTGCGTAACGCCGGCGTCGTTCCCTCCCAGCTCGCAGTCTCAATGGCACTGACGAGTGCTTGGAGTGGATCGTGAAAGTGTAGCAGGGAGCTACTACGGCTGTTGTAGGCCACTAAGGTCTCTTCAGCCTAGGATAGATGATTGAAGGGTGATGAATCTCAACGATCTTGACTTGCAAAGAGACGGAGGCAAAAGCAGCCCGGGTCTCCGGAAGAGAGGCCCTAAGGAACCTGAAACAGACATAAGAAGAACATGGGAAATGAAAATTTGAAGAGCGCGTACTGCGGGTAGTTGGAAATGAGAAGAATTTAAGTGTTGGGAGTGGGTGAGAGGAGACTAAGTCAGTGTCGCGTCAAGTCTGTGATGCTATAGGTGGCTAATGGTGGTGAATCAAAAACGGCCGTGCATCCAATGACCGGTATTTATTACACTCCCCCAACACTCAGTTGATAGTTAACTAGGTCAGCTGCAGTGGTCTGCCAGCCTTGATCCACTTTCATCGTCACTCTGACCTACTTACCGCGTAGGAGTGTGTGGGGAGGGGTCAGCTCGACGGTGTCCCTATAAGAAACCAAATCTGTTATTTATTTAAACTAAATTTAAAAAAACATTTTACCTCCAAAATAAATGAGCCATTACAACATATGTTGTTGTACTAAAATTTTAATTAATATTTGTAAATACTGTTTTTTATAAAAACACTTGAGTAATCCAATAATATTAGATTTAGGCTCTCTAAATAAAAAATGCCTAAAAATGTCTGATTCACAAATAAGATAATTTATATAATCTTTTTTTGTTGAATAAACATATAATTGTCCTTATAAAAGTACATAAGAAAAATTGTATTTCACAGCAAAATGATGTCGGCACTAGTGGCGCAGTGCTGTAACCCAGCTACTTAGGGACGAAGTTTTGTGGAGATTGTATGTGATAGGTTCTATTCTCGGTTCTCTTAATACTGACATGGCGTCTGCTCAATGATTGCCATCAATGTAGGCAGTACTAGATAAGTCTGTGGTACTAGTTATGTTGGGTGGTAATCAGTATCCGGGTGTTGTGTAGGGGAGAGAACTGAGTATCAGGCTTGTCAAATAGCTGAATATCAGACCAACACTAGGTAGTTCGGATTCCACCTAAAGCTGTAAGTTCCTTGGTTAACCTGGCTATTGGGCTATTAATAATTGGCCCTTTCTGAGGAACAGTCAAATTCATTTAGTGACCAAACTACACAGGTCATCTAAACTGATTCTGCACTCATGTAATCATTCATATTCGCCTTAAAATACGCACAAAGTTATGTCGACGTCTCATATCTAAGAATCTAATCTAAGATGCTTGGTTATTTATTATTTTACCTAAACGACCCTTCACATATTTACTTTTATATCCACAGGTGGTGTTGGGCGCCCTTCCTCTGGCTATCAAGCAAGTTAACGAGGACCCAGCATTGTTGCCTGGGAGACGACTGCAGTTCGTGGCGCGGGACATCGGTACTGAGGCAGTCAAGCAGTCCTCCTTGGCCACCCTGGCCATCCGCCTGATGACGGAGATGCGTGACAATGGCACAGTAGCCTTCATAGGGCCTGATGACACGTGTAGTGCTGAGGCCATGGTTGCGGCAGCATGGAATCTTCCCATGATATCTTATGTAAGTTCTCTAGGGTGATACTTGTAGTGACGAGGCTCTAGTAGTGACAGAATGGATCTCTCTATTATCTCTCACGAAAGTATGGAAATAAAAAAGAAGTTATATTAACTATATATAAATGGGCCTAATTGAGTAGTCTAGGGTGAAATAAATAAAAGCCATATTATATATAAATGATAGAAGTATATTTAAAACCTCCTTGTTATTAATTTCATAAATACATATCATGGTTTTTAACGTTAGAATTCATCTAAGGTAGGCTATTAGTAAAATTACCTTTTTTCGAATGAAATCAATTTCAGTTTAATAATTGTTCTAAATTACTGTTTTTACGATGTATTACAGTCAACGCTGGTTTGTTGTAAACACCTTTCTTTGTGTCCACTCTTTTTACATTATTAATGAATGAGTTCTCATTTTTCTTACGGGACTAGTTTTTGCAGGAATTTTTTTGTGACTATCTGAAAAAAATTGCAGTTAAAAATACTTTGTCTGAATGTATTCCGGTTTTAAATGTGTTGTGTTATACCTGCTTCTTTAAGATCTTATTTTATTGTGCAATTCCGTCTAATTATTTTTCTTAAATTAAAAAAAAATCAAAAATTTTCGTGATAATTTAGTTAGCCTAATGTTTCATCAAGCACTATTGCACTTCTACAATTAATGTAAAGAGATCTTAGATATAAGACTCAAGAACTATGTTTAAACCCACTTCAACTTTTTGCCGCCAATAATTTAAAATAACAATACTTTAAATGTATTTTATATTACAATGAACATTTAAGATTCTTAAAAAAGCATTTTGTAGACCCTAATGGTTAAAAATAAAGGAGTTTATTGAATCAAACAAATATTACCGTCTACGAAATGGTTGGTATTTTCTGACTTGTTATTTTTCTCTTTTATTAATGAATAGAGACAAACAAAAGAGAATCGGTTCTTATTATGTTGTGAAATAGTGGATTATAAAAGACAACATTTTCTCGTGTTCAAACGCTGCTAAAGACGCAAGTAAACAGTGAAGGATTTCTTGGAATGTAAGCGAGATAAATGTTTTATCTACTTAAAAATATTGTTAATAAAAGTAACACCGTTAGTTTTATCTCACTAACTCAACAAAAAATTAAATTATACTTACAGACACATGGGAAAAATAGTTTCTGATTCATGGAATTATATTAAAACTAAAATAATTTTTAATCTCTATTGATAAATTCACTGTATGATTTCATCAATGTACTTGATTTTATGTAATACAAAATTATTAAAATGTATTGGTAAAATTATATTACTCAGGCCTTTTGTTGGCATTCACTAAAATGTTTACATCGTTGGTATTTAAAATTTTAAACATCTGAATTTCATTCTTAATTAATCAAAACTATGATTATTTCGATCATTAAATTAATAAATTTTAAATTAAAAAAAAATTAAAAATTAAAAAAATTAAAAATTAAAAAAATTAAATAAATAAATTAATGAATAAAAACAAATAGATATTGTTTACTATTATATCAGACGAAAGATAAATTTTAAAAAATCTATGTTTGGGTGTTTGAATAGCAATTCTTTCAAATTATTTCAAAACTTGTTGTGATGTTTGTGGCAACTGGCTGAAATATTTCTGTCCAATGTACTGGTAGGATTGCTTAAAAACGTTTTTTGTGGCCTTTGGAAGTTTGATAGTTAAAATTCCAGGTGACTGCCCATAACGGAGACTTCACACTAAAGGGCTTCTTAACCTAATTTCAGGCAGCCGTCGTGGTATTCATCGATCTACTCGTATATAACACAATACAAACTGTCTATGGTAGTATCCTAGTCGATGTTGTCTACTGAGGCAATGCGTATCTACTACCAAGAGGATTGACAGCCCCAACATACCGCGACATTGTTTACTATTTAAATATCCTTTCTGCCATGAATTAACATTTTATAAGGGAGACTATCAGTAAAACAATACCTAAAACAATCATTACAGAATCAAATCTGTTTTGAGCATGAATCAAAGCATTATTAGTGTCTTTCAAAAAAATTAAAAAGTTTAAGTGAATTACAGTCATTTGGAATCACAAGTGACACTCAGCTCACAAGTGACACTCAGCTCACAAGTGACACTCAGCTCACAAGTGACACTCAGCTCACAAGTGACACTCAGCTCACAAGTGACACTCAGCTCACAAGTGACACTCAGCTCACAAGTGATACTCAGCTCACAAGTGACACTCAGCTCACAAGTGACACTCAGCTCACAAGTGACACTCAGCTCACAAGTGACATTCAGCTCACAAGTAACATTCAGCTCACTAGTTACGATGGTTTTACATTAACATTTTCTAAAAGTACTGTCTGATTTTTTTTAAGGATAGGCCGATTTCCTTCTAAACCTTACTCTGCCCATTCCTCATTCTATGCGAGGAAATTATCAGACACAGTAAGGGAGTGAACCAGTACAGTACAAGTTGAATTACTATTAAATCTTCCAGTCTAGGCCGGATTCGAACCAGTGCTATCTCTAACCCTACTCAAAGTACTGACGCTTTAGACCGCTCGGCGACTGGCTCGCGTTTCAAAATTTCAAAATTAATTATATTTCAAAAACTCAAAATCATGGATACCCGAGTTGGAAAAAAATCGCTCAGTAAACCTCTAAGATTAAAAAAATAAAACAGTGAACATATTGGTCTCATTTATTTTAATTTTAACTTATATATGTAGGTTGACAATTGTTATCATATTTTAATGTTTTTAACATTTTGTGGAGTAAAACTAGTATCTTTATTTCACAATTTTGGATTGTTTTGAGACGGTTAAAAAGTCACAAAAATAAAAACTACTTATCAGAATACGTGAAACATTTACTAACTGCCAACCAATTTACAAAGTTTCTCAATGTGCAAAAAACATCGATCGAGTGCAAAAAAATATCGATTTAGTGAAGTAACTTTTTCCCAATACCGAGTAGTGTTACAAATATTTTTTTATACATTTTTAAACAAGCAAGTCGGTGTTCAAAATTTTTTTTGTAACTTGGGTGTTGTTTTATATAGTAAATAAATTATTAATGGCCAACTAACATCAACAGTAATCTTAATATATATATATATATATATATATATATATATATATATATATATATATATATATATATATACATATATATATACATACATATATATATTTTTTTTTTTTTAACAAAATGCTGATGTCCCTATTACCCTTACTATGCCTATTCCTCATAGACTATTGATCTGTGCGAGAAACCTATTCAGACAGAGTAAGGGAGCGAACCAGTACGGTACAAGGTGAATGGTACTGATAAATGTTCCAGTCTAGGCCGGATTAGAACCAGGGCTATCTTTAAGCCCAAGCACAAAGTACTGACGCCTTAGACCACTCGGCCACCGGCTCGCTCAAATTTGTGACCTAGTTTGGTCCCACAAGCAATTCAAAAAATGTTTTTAACGTAAATGAAAAATTTTTGATTCAAACCTATTTAAATATTTTTACTCGATTGGGGACTCATTGAGTATCGTTACTTGGCATTGTCCAATAACAGTCATTAATATCATGTACTAGATTGCACCAAAATTACCAGAGAGTTATTATGCTCCTTCAGGCATTTGTCCATCGTCCAACATCATCCATCACCTTTAATGTAGCAGCATTGTTTCAATTGGCAAGCATTTTTTCTTAAAAAATGGGCTCCAATAAATCTGTGCTCAGGAATTGAGAAAAAGAGAGAGGGCAGTATTACTTTCGTGTCGGGAAGGAATCGTGGCTTAACATTTTAGTTTATTTGGTCTGTATCAATATTTGTTTTCGGCAATCTGAAAGTTCCCTAAATAATAATATCAGCAAAATACAATTAGCAAACAAAAATTCTGCAGTAAATCCGACCAATCAGGTCATATATATCTCATACGTTATTTAGTATTGAGGGCGTTTTGAGAGATTGTAAAGCTTAGTGCCTTTTCGGAGGACCAACTAACATCCACGTTAGTAAAGGAAACACTACAAGAGACGTTACCACGAACGATCACAGGGAGATGCGTTTTATAAGTAGAAAGTAATCAAAAGGAACCAACTGTACCTTTAGAGGAGACAGTACATATCTTGGAGCGAAGAACTGAGAAGATGAGAGATGAGATGACCGTAGAGATGGATCCACCAGGCCTGGGATATCGATGTTGTCCAGCGGTCAGTTAGGAGCACAACACAATACTGTCTAGAGTTCACTTTGAATAAAATGCTGAGTATATCGTCAGAAGAGAGATTAAGGAACAAAAAAGATCACTGGTCAATGAGACAAACATTAAACATTGTGAGAGAGGGTCATGGTAATCGCGATGTGAGATCCGAGCAAACCGTTCCGCATAGCATCATGAGTTCAACTGGTCTTTTAAATTTAGGTAGACGGGGTTCACACCACCGGTTACAAGGGTTAGACAATGTCACCTAATATTTGACTTTTGGCAAGTGCATGTGCATAGAGGCCAGTAATATTATTTAAGTTTCAATATCGTAACATGTGAATATGTTATGAGTATGTGAGTAAGAATTTATGCTTAAGAGATTATAAAAACAGATAAGAGGAACAAACTATTAAATTACTTAGTTATGAATTACAATTAACTATATGTACAATATCTAATACTAAGTACGGAACATGCGTATTTTTAAAACGTTTCAATAAATATATATTTAGTAAACCAAAAACAAAAATCAATATTATTGTTTATATTCACAGTAGTATTTTATTCTTTTGGTCAGAGTAACTTCACTAAACAGGAATCGATCACGAAAATTCATGAGGTGAAATTACTTGTACTTTTACAATTTAATAAATATGATGACGCTTGATTCGTTTGTAGGGAATATTTCGCATACAGAAAACATAATCATCACAAGGCTTGAACATTATAAGAATAAAATAAAATAAATAAAAATAAATAACGTCTTTATTTGAAGCATTTTTCAACATACAGTTGTTTAAAAAAACACACAAGTCATACGAAAATGTATATTGCCAAGTACTAGGCTAAAATCACAAAACAAAATATATTTTACACAACTTACATTTTAAAATAATCATTTTCAAAATGTAGCTTAAGTTTATTTTTAAAAGATACATAGCTGAGTGCTTTGAAATTCTGTTGAATTCCGTTGTAAATCTGGGGAGCAAAGTAAGAAAAAGCATTCCTCCCCACCTCTGTCTGACTTTGGGTACCTCTAGCATGCTGTCTTGGAGCGCGCGACGTTCTCTAACCTCTGAATGAGCCCGCAGCATGTTCCTCAAATAAGTGGGTGTACTAGATGGCAGTTTCTTGTGGACTATACAAGACATTTCCAAACTAAAAATATGCTTTATTGGAAGTGTTTTTGCTTTTTCTCGAGCTTGACTGACATGGTCAAATTTCCTGAGACTATACACAAACCTAATGGTTGAGTTTTGCAGTCTTTGGAGTGAGACAGTGTTGTCAAGGGATAACCTTCTTCCGAAGACTGGAAGTGCATTCAACATTTCAGGAAAAATAATACTATTGACTATTTGTAGCTTGGGTTGCTCTTGAAGTAACCCTCTAAGCCTAAATAAAACTCTCAACCTGCACATTGTGCTGAAGGTCACATTTCTAACATGAAAGGAAAAGGTTATTTGTGTGTCTAATGTAACGCCTAGAATCTTTACAGTCTCGGATACCATCAAAGGTTCCCCACCCAAAGACACATACAGCGAATCATCCTTCATGATATTCTTTACTGTATGAGGTTGGAAATGAACAATAGGGCATTTGTTAGGATTTAATGTAAGACCGTGGTCATTCGCCCAAAGCTTGACTTCCAACATTTCCGTATTCATTTGCTGAACAGCCAAGGCTACCTCGGAAGGATGGTATGATAGTACCAGCTGAGTATCGTCTGCATACGAGTACAGAAAACAATGAGTTAGTACAGATTCAAGATCTGATATGTATAGAAGAAACATAATGGGGCCCAGACAGCTGCCCTGAGGCACCTCTGAGACTCTATAAGTGATATTCGAGAACTGATTATTTACTTTAGTGACATGAATTCTCCCAGAAAAGTACGAATCAAACCACATCACCGCATTACTACCAAACCCAAAAGAGTTCATCTCAGCAAGAAACATTTGAAAATTGATGGATTCGAATGCATGGGGAAAGTCAAGAGAAGCCAGACTATCACAGAGGCCTTTGTCCTTAGATGAAAACAGTTTGTCACTTAGATTCAATAAAGCTGATGTGGTGCTGAAGCCCTTTCTGAATCCTGACTGGCTGTCAGGCAAGGTGTTGTTACAGTCCAAGAAGGAAACTGATTACAAACAACCCTCTCCAATATTTTGGACATTGCTGGCAATATTGAAATGGGCCTTAAATCAGACAAACAAGAAGGACTATCAATCTTTGGCAGGGGTATAACAAGGGTCTTTTCCAGAAAGAGCCATGGTCACACAGAGAAATGGCCACTGAGGAGGGAAAGATTGATTACATGGGTGATGGCGCTGATGCAGAATGGACTAACAGCTCTTATCATTTGGATAAAAATTCCATCCGACCCAAAGGCAGTTGTTGAAATCCTATTTACTATATCCTTCACCTCGCTCTCCTCACTCTACAAAAGTGAAAACTCATTTTTACTCTCTCGCTTGTTGTATTTTTGTAAAAGGCAAGCCTCTCTACACTTACTTTGTGTCCACTACCCATAGTAGCAAAGTAGAAATCTATATCATCGGGTGTCACATTTTACATTCCAAACTCGCTAACTTAATTGCCGGTTACCTCGCCAGCACGCAATATTGCCCAAAAGGATTTAGAATCCTTACAATTCAGCCTTTCCACAAAATAATCTTTCTTTGCTTATCGAATCGCATAGTTGAGGTTATTACGTGCCTTTGATGCTTCTTTAGCGAGTATAATTTTACATCGGAGCTCCGATGTAAACCTGTCGAGATCTAACTTAGAGAAATCTCTGAAAGTTACAAAATTCTCATTGACTCTCCTTTTGACTTTACAGGGACAGTCACAGAACACAAGTTTCTGGTCCGTGATACGCCTGCCTCGACAGTCAAAGATACCAAATGTGTCGATAACACCAACATTTAAGTCACTCAAAGATTTGCTCACGATAATATCGTCAATCAGCGCCTTCGATTTGTTCGTCACGTGGGTCAGTTATTTAATTAGCTGAACAAGGTTTAAATATTCTAAGAGGTTTGTGAGGAATTTGAACTCGGGTTTGGTGCATTCCGAAAGATCAATATTTGTGTCTCCAACCAACACATCCTCATCAACCTCAGAAAGCTTATCAATAAAAAGTGGATGGAAAAGACTAATAAAACATGAAAAAGCAACGGGGATTTATAAACCACACAAATACATAAGCGCAAACCATGTGCTCTCCCAACACAACAAACATATTATATACGATTGTCTAAATACGTAAAAAAAAAAAAAACTTCTTATTATTAAAAGTGATCTATTCTCGTGAAGTTCACCTTATGTAACAATCCACATTCACTCACAGGCTCGTCTACCTAAACAAAATTATCGTTTTTAAATAAACACGACATTACTTTTTGGGACGAAGGAAGTCATTTATTGGGTATTTTATACGTTACTTGTTTTTGTCAATTAAAGCCTTGTTTTCGAAAGCCCTCAGTATAAAATTAATATTTTGTTGGATTATGTGTGGTTTTGTTTTTACCTTGGGTGAGCCGGTGGCCGAGTGGCCTAAGGCGTCAGGACTTTGAGCTTGGGTTAGAGATAGCGCTGGTTCGTATAGACTGAAAGCTTTATCAGTAATTTTCACCTTTTACTGGTTCGTTCACTTATTCTGTCTCTGCACAGATCAATCATCTATGGGGAATGGCCAAAGTAAGGTGAAGAAGAAGACATCGGCCTCTCCTTAAAAAAAATGAAAGAAATACTTCAAAAGTTAGAGCATCGAACCATATGGTGCTTGGTATAACTGAAAAAAACTTAAAATGAAAATTGTAGGAAAAAATGGAGGGGAGAGACTTTATAACCACACTGTATATCTTAATTTTGTGGTTGTATATGACAAATCATGTTAAATGAATAATAATACATTAATTATTATAGTAAAACATCAGTTTATCTCTAACATTTTTACAAATAATACTAAATAATAGTAAAAATGTATACGTTGCAATTTAATAATATAACTTAATACAACTCGACGATTAAAAACAACGAGTTGGGTTTTGTTTTTCCTCACTATTGGAGAATTACATAATTGACGTTCCTTCATCCTGTGTTTCATTGTTTCGATCAGTCCTGAAACTAAATTTCTAGGTATTAATATGATTGAAATTTAGGTATAAATATACAGAAAACACGTACCGCATCGATTAATATTAGCACAGCAACTAGCTTCTGTCGTAAATGTTTTAAATGAAATATTCTGCATAGGAACATTATCTACCGTGAGTTGGCGATGTGTAAGGCTTTGTTGTAGTACGTTGTGGCTACATTTTGGGCGTGTTCAAACACACAAGATGGAAACTTAAAACTAATGATATTTGATACAGTTTGAGATATTGTAAAATCATAGCACGTGGATTTTCACGATTTTTAGAAACACATTTGCTAACTTAAAACATCTAACATTTCACTATTAAGTACATGGGTTCAATAGACTATCACTCTATACCAAACACAAAAACTAGAAAAAAAGGACTGTATCATTCTGGAATTTTTTATAATAAGTTATTAATTTATAAAAATGTGCAATAACAGAATATATTTTAAAAGTGTTCACTTTGGTTTTTACAGGAGATGATTTTTTTTGAGAAAAAGTATCACAATTCATAAAAGTAATACCTAAAAGAATAATGATTATGTAAACAAGCTGTAAACTGAAACTATCGTATATATTTCGTATTACATTTAGTTACAGAAAGAGAGCGTGAGAATAAATATGTTAACTATTGAACAAACTTAATAATACAAATTTAGATTGAGTTGCGTAATAATTTTTATAAATAAAATGCTAAATATAAAAATTATAAAATAAAACTAGCAGCTAAGAAAAATATATTTTTAATTCCTCAGTACTTAAAAAAGTCATAAAAAATTAGTTGTTTTTAAAGAAACTAAGAAACAGACATTTTATAGAATCACAGCAGATAGTACTATTTCCGAAACATTTTGTATTGTCATCAAATATTGGTAAAAAACATTAAATGACAAAAGTTAAATAACGAAAAACAAATAATTAGCAACCATTTTAACTTTTGTAAGTATTTATTACAAGCATTCAACAATTTAGTGTAGAAGGAAAACTCAGTATCACTTATATTTCTGTTGAGGAAAAAATAATTTTGAAGGGGAAATTTACTCTTTTTGTATTAACAAATAATATAAATTGTAATTTGTAACAAATGCTTTATGGACCGTAGAGGTATTTATATTTAACAATATACAATATACTATAAAAAAGAGCTTATAATATTTAGTTTACTTAGCCGATAATTGAACAGTTTATATTTTGTATTTTTTATAATATTTTACTTAATTCTACCACACAAATATAATAAACCGTTCTGAAACCACAAGCAAGGGGATTAACGTTGGAGGGATTTTCATAAATTATTAATACATAAATAGTGACAGGGATTACGTAGTAAATTATTATATAGTAAATAGTGTTACGCAATGTAAAAATTTGTGAAACAACATGACATCAAGTTCACAGACCGTACCACAAAGGGATGTTATTTGAAATTAGGAAAAGTAAATATTACCTAACCTAGCTTTAAAACGTGTTGCAATTTAACCGTAAAATAAGAAATTAAGTTCGATACACATTTTATTAAATAAATAAACTAATTGGAAAACAAATTATTCGTAATTCAGTTAAGAAGAATGAACAGGTTGTTTGTTACAAATCGTATGAACAAAAAAATCCTGATAAATACACTCGTAGTTCTGCTCTAGACAGGTAACATCCTTCCTTACAGTTTTACCTCATATATTTACTTGGATTCCTTGCAAAATACACTCGTAGTTCTGTTCTAGACAAGTAACATCCCTCCTTACAGTTTTACCTCATATATTTACTTGGATTCCTTGCAAAATACACTCGTAGTTCTGTTCTAGACAAGTAACATCCCTCCTTACAGTTTTACCTCATATATTTACTTGGATTCCTTGCAAAATACACTCGTAGTTCTGTTCTAGACAAGTAACATCCCTCCTTACAGTTTCACCTCATAGCTCTATTGAGATTCCCTGCAAAATAAACTCGTAGTTCTGTTCTAGACAGGTAACATCCCTCCTTACAGTTTTACCTCATATGTTACTTGGATTCCTTGCAAAATACACTCGTAGTTCTGTTCTAGACAAGTAACATCCCTCCTTACAGTTTTACCTCATATGTTACTTGGATTCCTTGCAAAATACACTCGTAGTTCTGTTCTAGACAAGTAACATCCCTCCTTACAGTTTTACCTCATAGCTCTATTGAGATTCCTTGCAAAATACACTCGTAGTTCTGTTCTAGACAAGTAACATCCCTCCTTACAGTTTTCTCATAGCTCTATTGAGATTCCTTGCAAAATACACTCGTAGTTTAGAAATGAGACGCCGACACAATTTTGTGCTTTTTGCAAGGCGAATAATAATGATTACTTGATTGTAGGATAAGTGTGCATGCCTGTGTAGTCTGGTTACTAATTAAGTTCAACACTTCCTATTAATAGACCAATGGCGAGCGTAACTAAGGGACTTTATGTGGAACCCGAACTTAGTTCTGCACTAGACAGGTACCACCTTACAGGTTTAGTTCCTAGTTCTGCACTAGACAGGTAAAAACTCACAGGTTTAGCTCATAGTTCTGCACTATACAGGTAACAACTCACAGGTTTAGCTCATAGTTCTGCACTATACAGGTAACAACTCACAGGTTTAGCTGATAGTTCTGCACTAGACAGGTAACAACTCACAGTTTTAGCTCATAGTTCTGCACTAGACAAGTAACAACTCACAGGTTCAGCTCATAGTTCTGCACTAGACAGGTAACAACTTAAAGGTTTAGCTCATAGTTCTGTACTAGACAAGTAACAACTCACAGGTTCAGCTCATAGTTCTGTACTAGACAGGTAACAACTCAACAGTTTAGTTCATTGTTCTATTTATTTTCCTCTGTGCCTCACCATTTTCCCTCTTAATTATCAATAAAGTCAAAAGTTCGCTTACTCACATTATTTCCGAATAGATCTAAGAAAAAATATCTTATATACAATATTTACTATTGTCATTCATTATTTTATTTTAATGGTTATTTACACAAAATGCTTTAATACTTTGAACGATCTATGGTGAATATTGTTTACTGCATTATTGCTAATTGATATTTTCAAATATTAATTTATGTTACTATGCACTCCCTCCCCTAAGTGACAGGCACGTGACTTTGCATAAAGCATAATAGTTAACCATATATTTTCTCAATTTTACAAGCTTTTCTTATTTAATCATTCCAATTAAAACTGCTTTGAAAGGCTTCAACCAATTACAGTACTTCAAAGATTCATATTTTTCAATAAGCATTTTAAAATGTCCTTCAAATATTCCTTTTAAAAATTCCTTTTAATTTTTATTAAAAATAAGCATTCGTAATAAAGTAAAATCCAGATACCAACTCTTTATAACTTATTGTTCTCCATCAGAAATAAAAAGCAAGACTTCCCTTGACAGAATCCATTACTATTGTTATTTTAATTTTCTAATTGTTTACAAATTCGAACGTCTTGTTCGCAGAGTTTTGCCACACAAAAGGCCAATTGAAATGGCCAACGTCCAATTCAACGGAAAAACATCTGAATAGGAAGCCAATTCAGTCTGACAGTATAAATTGAACACGTCGTTTAGTTATGTGAAGTTATGTAACTGTAGACAAAACACTTTTAGAGCGAATAAGTACTAGTCGAATTAAGTAACATTCAGATTCAGGTTTCAATCAATATAAGGAACAATGTGTGTATAACGACTTATTTTTTTTATAAATACTTACAAATATATACAGACTTAAATAAATAATTGTTTTTCAAATAAATATATCTGTAAATATATTTTGAATACGGAGTTAGTACTAGTCACTACTTCAAGAATTATATAGCTAATTACGTCAATACGAAATGCGCCAATCCCTAATTATTGTCTTAAGAAAATATTCACATATACGGAGCAAGGAGGGTGCGCGATTTTGAATTCTCATTCTCAAGGACATCATAACACATAAGAAAATATTGTAATTCCAATAAGAAAGGGGGTTGAATATTTAATAAGAGTGTCCGATTTTAGGGCACGTGTCCATAGGCTTGCGGGCGCATCTCAATGCCAGATGCAAAGTCATGGATTTCCGGGTTTGAGAGTTTGAATAAACACTGCTCAATAATCAATGATCGTAAAAAATAAATGGAAACCAACAATCCTTATTTATTTTTTCGCTAACCTATCTAGTCTCAAAAATTTTACCGTCCTTTGGTCCCTTGTTGAGACTGACAGTGTTTAGAGAAAGTGGTGGATGAATCTATACAGTTGGTGTGTTAATATTTAGGGCGTTTCCGTAGACTGCAGGTGGATTTTTAATTATGTGGCCATATTTCGGGAATATGTCCATACTTATGATGACCGTTGTAACTGAAATACATGTGTGTTGGTATAGAGCGTGTGAAATTACGTTTAGTTGGAATGATCTAATTTAGCTAGGTGTCCATACTTACGATGACCGTTGGAACTGAAATACATTGTGTTAGTATAGAGCATGTGAGATTACCTTTAGTTGGAATGGTCCAATTTAGGTAGGTGTCCATACTTACGATGACCGTTGAAACTGAAATACATGGGTGTTGGTATAGAGCATGTGAGATTACCTTTAGTTGGAATGGTCCAATTTAGGTAGGTGTCCAACTTACGATGACCGTTAGAACTGAAATACATGTGTGTTGGTATAGAGCGTGTGAAATTACGTTTAGTTGGAATAGTCCAATTTAGCTAGGTGTCCATACTTACGATGACCGTTGGAACTGAAATACATGTGTGTTGGTATAGAGCGTGTGAAATTACGTTTAGTTGGAATAGTCCAATTTAGCTAGGTGTCCATACTTACGATGACCGTTGGAACTGAAATACATGTATGTTGGTATAGAGCGTGTGAAATTACGTTTAGTTGGAATAGTCCAATTTAGCTAGGTGTCCATACTTACGATGACCGTTGCCGTTGAAACTGAAATACATGTGTGTTGGTATAGAGCGTGTGAAATTACGTTTAGTTGGAATAGTCCAATTTAGCTAGGTGTCCATACTTACGGTGACCGTTGGAACTGAAATACATTGTGTTGTTATAGAGCGTGTGAGATTACATTTAGTTGGAATGGTCCAATTTAGCTAAGTGTCCATACTTACGGTGACCGTTGGAACTGAAATACATTGTGTTGTTATAGAGCGTGTGAGATTACGTTTAGTTGGAATGGTCTAATTTAGCTAGGTGTCCATACTTACGATGACTGATTAGTCTCTAGTTACTTCACACATAGAACTGGTGTGTGTTCTCCTGTTTGAATCCCATACATTAGGGTAGGTATGCATATTATCATTCATAAGATGGGTGGTGTGTTTCAACCATTCCGTGTTTTAATGTGTAGTGTGAGTCGTTCATAATGTGTGACAATGTGTAGATATTCACCGTGTAGAAGGGTTGGACTCTACTAGCGAACCGAGTATATGAGTAAAATACACAATAGATAAGTCCCAGACGCACAGCAGACGGGACAATCTGGCGTATGTTCCACGACTGTTGTCATGACGGAAAACCGATTAACCTGTCTCCTCCTATATTCATTCAGCTGCCTTGAGTCACCGGTCTTTACTTGCGTATAAGAAATACGTATAATCGTAATGAAGAAAATAATTACGTTAATCGTAAGGTCAAATACCACTGTTTACATCAACTACTATACTTTTAACGAAATTTACAAAAAAGAAATATTACGGCAAAGAAATATGTTACAGGCAGTTAATAATTATTAAAGTTAAAAAAAACATTTTGCCAATGCATTTTACTAAACTAGTGTTATTTTTATCGACAATTTAATAACTAAACATTATATATCCTATATACATTTGAAATCCGAAATAATAAACTTTGTAATACATGTTATTTTGTCATTAAACCCTTAATAATATCAAACCCTAAACAGTCTCCACAGACTGCCGGCCATGTTGGTTATAATCCCATAAGAACAGTGTTATTTTCGAACTGGACATACGATCACGCGTATCCAAATTACACAGTTATTTTTAAACGGATTTTTCCAAACAAACCTAAGATTTGGTTGGATTTGTTTTAGTAATTTAAAGTATTTGCCTATTTTTGTTTCTGTTATAAAAAACAGTTATTTTTATAACGCAGTCTTTTTTATAACATTCTCAACAATAGGGTCCTCAAAGAGAGATTAAGAAATAGCCATGTAACTAAGAATCTATATGACGGCTATTTAGTTAAATACCAATCAGTTATATGACGGCCATTTAGTTAAATAGCAATCAGTTATATGACGGCTATTTAGTTAAATATCAATCAGTTATATGACGGCTATTTAGTTAAATAGCAATCAGTTATACGACGGCTATTTAGTTAAATATCAATCAGTTATATGACGGCTATTTAGTTAAATATCAATCAGTTATATAACGGCTATTTAGTTAAATTTCAATCAGTTATATGACGGCTATTTTGTTAAATAGCAATCAGTTATATGACGGCTATTTAGTTAAATAGCAATCAGTTATATGACGGCTATTTAGTTAAATATCAATCAGTTGTATGACGGCTATTTAGTTAAATATCAATCAGTTATATGACGGCTATTTAGTTAAATATCAATCAGTTATATGACGGCTATTTAGTTAAATATCAATCAGTTATATGACGGCTATTTAGTTAAATATCAATCAGTTATATGACGGCTATTTAGTTAAATATCAATCAGTTATATGACGGCTATTTAGTTAAATATCAATCAGTTATATGACGGCTATTTAGTTAAATATCAATCAGTTATATGACGGCTATTTAGTTAAATATCAATCAGTTATATGACGGCTGTTTAGTTAAATAGCAATCAGTTATATGACGGCTGTTTAGTTAAATATCAATCAGTTATATGACGGCTATTTAGTTAAATATCAATCAGTTATATGACGGCTATTTAGTTAAATAGCAATCATTTATATGACGGCCATTTCGTTAAATAGCAATCAGTTATATGACGGCTATTTAGTTAAATAGCAATCAGTTATATGACGGCTATTTAGTTAAATATCAATCAGTTACATGACGGCTATTTAGTTAAATAGCAATCAGTTATATGACGGCTATTTAGTTAAATAGCAATCAGTTATATGACGGCTATTTAGTTAAATAGCAATCAGTTATATGACGGCTATTTAGTTAAATAGCAATCAGTTATATGACGGCTATTTAGTTAAATATCAATCAGTTATATGACGGCTATTTAGTTAAATAGCAATCAGTTATATGACGGCCATTTAGCTAAATAGCAATCAGTTATATGACGGCTATTTAGTTAAATATCAATCAGTTATATGACGGCTATTTAGTTAAATATCAATCAGTTATATGACGGCTATTTAGTTAAATATCAATCAGTTATATGACGGCTATTTAGTTAAATATCAATCAGTTATACGACGGCTATTTAGTTAAATATCAATCAGTTATATGACGGCTATTTAGTTAAATAGCAATCAGTTATATGACGGCTATTTAGTTAAATATCAATCAGTTATATGACGGCTATTTAGTTAAATAGCAATCAGTTATATGACGGCCATTTCGTTAAATAGCAATCAGTTACATGACGGCTATTTAGTTAAATAGCAATCAGTTATATGACGGCTATTTAGTTAAATAGCAATCAGTTATATGACGGCTATTTAGTTAAATAGCAATCAGTTATATGACGGCCATTTAGTTAAATAGCAATCAGTTATATGACGGCTATTTAGTTAAATATCAATCAGTTATATGACGGCTATTTAGTTAAATAGCAATCAGTTATATGACGGCCATTTAGTTAAATAGCAATCAGTTATATGACGGCTATTTAGTTAAATATCAATCAGTTATATGACGGCTATTTAGTTAAATAGCAATCAGTTATATGACGGCTATTTAGTTAAATAGCAATCAGTTATATGACGGCTATTTAGTTAAATATCAATCAGTTACATGACGGCTATTTAGTTAAATAGCAATCAGTTATATGACGGCTATTTAGTTAAATATCAATTAGTTATGTGACTGCTATTTAGTTAAATATCAATCAGTTATATGACAGCTATTTAGTTAAATAGCAATTAGTTATATGACATTAAATGCTTTAAGATGATATATTTTCTGACTTTTGATTTTAGGTTTGCACTTTTGTGCTGTACAAACAAAGACTTTTAAAGTCAGGTATAACTCAAGGTAAACAAATTTAAAATTTCTAAGAATTCCTTCCTGGGCCATCCCCTTACTATACGAAACACGAGTAAATCATGTATACATTTTTGGGATAGAGAAATGTAAATAATTGCAAAGTTAAATTACGTTTCTTTCAATTGTTTTAAAAGTAATAAATATATTCCAAACTTTTTCCCAACCCTGTATGATTTAAAACGTTAAACATACACTAAACATATTTGGTAAGCATTTAGGATCATTATACGAGAGCTGTCAGCCAAAGCGGGATATAAGCAGTATATGGAATCATAAAGAGATCATTTATATTCCACGAGCGAGCAGCTATGCACTGGACCAAGCAGTGATAAAATAATGGGGCCAGACCTTTTGTTACCGATATATCCGTGTGACAGTAAGTCACTCAATCAGCATTTTCATAAGTGATTTTAAATTATTTCTGAAAAATATGAAAAAATTGATCTTAATTCAAAGGTGAGTAGAGTAATATATCACATTACGATATCTACGTTTTTTTCTTAAAAATATGATAAATACTTAAAATTAAAAATCTGGTAACTATGCACTTCTTACCACTTGTAAAAATACGATTTCTTATTGAAAAAGTGGTGAAATATTAGTTTATATCTCTTGAGACGGTTGAATTAAAACCTGAGTTTATACCCAAAAATCTAATGACTAGTTTTTTTATCTGATCGTAAAAAATTTTTAATCGATATTTTACAAAATGTTTTCTTAATTTACATATTTTTATGCTATACAGAATATCTAAACTAAAATAATTTTTTCGGTCCGGAAAATACAATTTTTACTTATCTAACCAAACATAACCTAACTTATCGTAATTGTCTATTTATTCAACAACAAATCGTATAAGTGGGAGTATAGGTGAATTTGGTTTTTGTGGATAACAGTTGGTGTTTACAACGATCGCGATCGAGTATTTTTCCGTCATAGCTTGAGAAATAATTGTTAAAAATCAAAATAGTTTTCAAATTCGTATTTAGTGCAAAAATTGACGGAAATATGTCAACATTACTCAAAGCTGTGACATTGTTTTTTTTTTTTTTTTTAATTTTTTGGTAAAATACTTTTGACAAATAGTTAGGTGTCAAGAAATTGCATGGAAAAAAAGGCAACACTTTAAAGCTTTCAGTTGAAACGGTTTGATGTGAAAAATAGTGATTCTTATACTACTAAACAATATTCTTGAGCGATACAAACAGCGCCCACTAGCGATACCGATAGTCAACATCCTCATGCGCGTGATACTAGCACGGTCCTCTTGTGGCTGTGTGGCTCGGATTCCACGTAAAAATGTAGGTCCCTTAGTTGCCGTAGCTATTGAGCAATTAATAAATATCTCTTCCTGAGGAAAAGACGACCTTAGTTAGTAACAATGACTACACTCGTTCATCTACACTCATCACACTCATTCACCCCTCATATTCGCCCATAAATCTACGATCAACGGCATACAAATGAATAATGAATACAGAGACATCAAAAAGGTTTTGAGGCGAAGACACAACGACTACAGCTAGAGTAGATTAAAAACGGAATCGAGTCTGGATAGCTACGTTAGTATGATGTAGCTACATAAAAAACCCCCTTTTTTGCTGAGTCAAATTGTGGGATATTAGAACCTGTACGAAATCCTTTGGATTTCACTTTGCGAATCTGACTTAAAATTTCCACCATGCATACTTTCAAAGTGGCTAAATAAATAATTTCTATTGCAAAGTGCTTTGCTTTAGCAAAAAATATGTATTTCATTATAAAAAATCTGAAATATAATGTATTTTTTAGATTTAAATGTACAATAACGATGGTTCACTGTTGACAAATTAAAAATTAACTTCATTTTTCATGTAACATAAACCTAACTATAATAACAGGAATGACAACGTAACCGTTCAGTATATTTTCTATTGAACCTTGCACAACTGTAATATCCGCTCATATGTTTGTTTCCGGAAAACTTATTTGAACTTAACTATCCATAATACAAACAAAACTGATATTCTTTCAATGAAAGGATATTCTTAGTAATTGAGCTTTCGATATTTGCCCTTATATACATAGCCTATATTGTGTTTACAATAGTTATGAAGTATACACTTACTAAAATGTCAAGAATTATCCTATTTAATACTAAACCAACTAATAACGCTGTTATTTAAACAGAAATTCGTGGATATTTAAAATTACTACTTCAATAACATTTTTGAAATATATTACTTCTTTAGACACGATAAAAAGAAGTCTAGAATATTTACGAATTTCGAAGTCTAGGATATTTACCATAACCAAAACTTAGGTTAACCTTAAAATAACCAAACCTAACATGACACAACTAGACCTAACATAACCGAACCGAACCTAACCTAACCTAACATAACATAACCAACTCAAACTTAACATAACCAAACTAAACCTAACATAGCCTAACCAAACTTAACATAACCAAACCAAACCTAACATGACACAACTAAACCTAACAAAGCCTAACATAACACAACCAACCAACCTAACTAAACCTAACAACATGACGAAAACATAACCTAAACAAGGAAAGGGCAATGAATTAACGGAAAAGGTACGAGGTTTATTATTAACTTGTAGTAATTTATCCACATTATTATGATACATCATTCAATGATAAGATAACTTATTACATTAGCCACCTGCTACACGTGTTTTCTAGCTCATACTTAACCCATATCATCAACTGTCAAACCACACAAGATCCTTAATGCCCATAAGAATCTTTAATCTTTCCAGGACTCTTAATATCCTTCCCACTTTATAATCACACATGTGCCTTGCTAGGCCACTAACTCTCTAACCTCCAGAGAAACTCCTTGAATTACAGCTGTGTCAATATGATTCACGACCACGTAACGCGACAAACTTCAAACAACACATTTCGTTTGCCAAAACCTAATTACACCTTGTTTGAAAAGAGTTTTGTGTATTTGGCATATACATTTGTCATTATAATTCCTGATGAATTCCTGCGTGAAAGCTAGTAGATCTTTGACAATGTTTAACCCTTTGACCGCCGTAGTATTACTTACGTTGTGTCCCAAAACGCCGGACCCAGATGCGTAAGCGCTACCGCCAGGCGCCGAGCCGACTTGACAGTGTGTTACCTAAAACCGCCAAGCCATTTTCAGCCGATTTTTCATATGTACAAATTAATAATACTTGCTTACTCGCTAATTTTAAAGATAGAGTAATTTTTTAGTGTCATTATTTTTGTAAAAATATTCTCTACAGATATATGAAGGTGGTTTTATATTTTAATTTAATTTAGAGTCATAAATTAAGAACAGCTAACAAAATTTAGTTAAAATTTTATAATTTTTTATTTTTAAAATTCAATAATATTATTAATGCTTAAAAATAAACACAAAACGCTTGCTTTTTATTGTAAATCAACTAATGAAGAACGTTTCCTGAGCTAGAAATACTCATAAATAATGTAGATTTCTTTAATTTTAAGGAAGTTTGCATTAAAATTAAAGAGTGCGTGAGAAAGATAATTTTCACCACAAATTTATTAAAAAAATTAACAGAAACATTAGCAGTTAAAATTCAATATAACAGTTAAATTTTTAAAATTCAATAATATTATTAATGCTTGAAAATAAACACAAAACGCTTGCTTGTTATTGTAAATCAACTAATGAAGAACGTTTCCTGAGCTAGAAATACTCATAAATAATGTAGATTTCTTTAATTTTAAGGAAGTTTGCATTAAAATTAAAGAGTGCGTGAGAAAGATAATTTTCACCACAAATTTATTAAGAAAAATTAACAGTTTTAAAGTTTAATAACAGGTTTATTCAACACAATTAATTGTATTTACACTATGTACAACATTGACATGTACAATATTGACTGTGTGTTTATATTTTGCAAAAATCAGCTGATAATTAACAGACATCTTCATCAATGTCAACAGTTTTTGTTATCTTTCATTAATGTACTAAATTAAAATAAACATTGTTGATGCGATTGCCTTAAAGAGTGACCATTCCTCTCCTTCCAGATACATTTATTTATTTCTTTAAATATCGAAACTATAAGAAAATTACTAAAAGCCGATGAGATCAGCCCTCGGTGGTTCTGGCTACGGAGTGGTGAGCCGATGTAGTCGGCCTCTGGAGATTTTGGATACTAACTACAAAGCCGATCTCGTCGGCCCATGGCGGTCAAAGGGTTAAGAGTGCTTTGAAGAGGTGGCTGTTGACAATACCATATGAAGATATAGAAGTATTCTATACAGACATGTAAAAATAATTTAGTTTGATTTTCTATTCATTATTTATCTCTCTGTCTGTTCTCTACCACATAATACATATTATACAATATTTTGTTGACACTTTAACAGTTTGAGTTAAAAATAACTAAACAAAAAAGCTGCTTCATTATATAAAATGTATTTTATCTGAGACTTCCACCCTAAAACAGAAGGACATCCCTTCTCTCGGGTGAAAATTATTTCTCTATAGAACTGTTGTATTACTACACTTATATAGTTTATAATCACTTAAATTTAGTTATTTTTTCTATAGCACAATTTATTAGTGTTTAAGTAATTTATGATATTAATTATATTCTCATGAACTGTAAAAATAACGATTATTATTATATTTTGTGCTTTGAGTGTTTCTGAAGGATGATCAGGCAGAATGACGACTTAGAAAAGTGCCTTATAGCAAGAGCTTTAATTAGTGACATTACTTTATCAAAACCATAGAAGTTTTCCGTTTACTTATCACAAAATTTACAATCAGATTGCATTTTACTGATGTCAAATTTACAATTTCTTTCTTTGTCTATTAAATAATTAGTTTTTATTTCATTAATAGAAGCATGCGTCACATTAACAATGAGAAAACAAACAATTTGTTGACAATTTCCTTTACTTTCCGTATTTCAAAGTTACATTCAAGATGCTTTCATACAATTTAAATCATGTATAACTATACAATAGTAGTTTTTATCCACTTAATGAAATTTATTTCACCTTCTAGTCATCCTGATAAAATAAATAAAACACATTGAATTTATTTATATATTACAACGAGTTAAGGAATGTTTCCCTGTATTTTAATTTTATTTCCGGCATTTAAAAACAAATAAATAATACTTTACAAGGTTTTGTATACTCACAAGTTAACAAATAACAAATTACACCACATCTGTGATTTAAAGACGAAACGTTGAATCTTTTCAGTTCATTTAGAATTATTTTTAGCTCAGTCTGAGGGAAAGTTAATATCACTGCCCTGTCCAGAGGGATGAGAAATTAATGAATTACTATTATAAGGATGTATTATAAAAAACAAAAGTCATTTACGAGACCGTTGTAAAAATAAAGGGCGCGTTAAACCCAATTTATATGGTAATAATGTCCCCCCTTCTTGTTATGGAACAACAGTCACTGCTTTAATTTAGCACCTTTATTTTTAGGTGTAAACAATGAATTTATATAGGTTATGTCATTCATAGTAGCAGACAATGTAATATATTAATAGATGTACATTTTCAGTGCAGATGATTCCTTCAACAATATTAAGATACTACTAATCTAGGCGAGATTACTGTCTACATGTCTGTAGAAACCTTTATTTGGACTCTGTCTCAGAGCTGTAAGTTAGGACTTAGTATTGTTGAGTAGGTTACAGAATGAATAATTCATTTATTCAAGTTCTATTCCCAGTCCTCTATTACAGTCATGACGTCCACTATAAAATCGGACAATAAAAACAGATAGTCCACCCACCCCACCCAGCGCGCATCTGAACAGGCTCACCTACCTCACCTACCTACGTACTTCTTACTTAACAGGCCCACCTACCTCACCCTGCGTACTTCTTACTTAACAGGCCCACCTACCTCACCCTGCTTACTTCTTAATTAACTGGCCCACCTATCTCACCCTGCTTAATTCTTAATTAACAGGCCCACCTACCTCACCCTGCTTACTTATACTTTTAACAGGCCCACCTACCTCACCCTGCGTACTTCTTACTTAACAGGCCCACCTACCTCACCCTGCTTACTTCTTAATTAACTGGCCCACCTATCTCACCCTGCTTAATTCTTAATTAACAGGCCCACCTATCTCACCCTGCTTACTTCTTAATTAACAGGCCCACCTACCTCACCCTGCTTACTTATACTTTTAACAGGCCCATCTACCTCACCCTGCTTACTTCTTAATTAACAGGCCCACCTAACTCACAATGCTCACTTCTGACTTAACAGGCCCACCTACCTCACCCTGCTCACTTCTTACTTAACAGGCCCATCTACCTCACCCTGCTTACTTCTTACTTAACAGTCCACCCACCTTACCCTTCGTACTTATTAATTAACAGCCTACTCACCTCACCCTGCGTACTTCTTATTTAATAGACCCGCCCACCCCAACAAGTGCACTTATTAATATGCCAACCAACCTTACCCAGCAAATTTCTCAAACAGGCCACCCACCTTACCCAGTTTCAAAACAGGCCCAGCCACTTTTCTCATTGTATGTCTTAACAGGCGCGCCCAGCGTATTTCCTAACAGGCCGATTACTTGAAATAGCCTTATCTCAGATAATTCATACTATTTTTTGCGCATGTTTTAAGTTAAGTCAATAGTCGTGAGATATTTTTACGATTATACTGCTACAGAAAGTATTTACATCGAACACCTGGTCCAAATTTACAGATTCCTTCTAGTAATTAAATGTTTTGATTAATGATTCCTTTTACTTTCTCCCATATGCGTTAGCATAGAGAAAGTTGGTGATTGTCCAAACATACCTTTTTAAAAGTTAGTCTAAAAATCCATTTTAGGGTCCCCTGAACCCAAAAAGTCGGTTTTCGAAAAAAATTTTATGTCTGTCCGTATGTGTGTGTCTGTCTGTGTGTATGAGCAGTTCGCTGGAGACCAAACGGATGAATAAATATTTATGAAATCTGGTATGTAGGTGTATTTAGCCAATATCTCTAGACAACTTTTCCCCTTTTTTTTAAATTTTATTGTTTTTTTTTTTATTTTTATGGGCAAAAACATACAAAATTTGGATTTTCTCAAAATTAGTTTTAACGATTTTGATTAAATTGTCAGAAAAGATGTAAATTTCAATTTAAAATATTTTAACAAAAACTGCATGTCTCTAACTTTTTTTTGAGTTATGGCACTGAGTTTTTTTTGAGTTTTGAGACTAGTTTTTGAGTTATGGCAAAACAACAAATTTAGGAATCAAACTGGTAATTTTCAAAGTTTGATTTTTTAGTGTTTAGTATGGGAAAAAGTTTGTTGCCAAATTCTTTGGAACCATTTATTATAGAAGTTTTTCAACTTCAGAAGCCAGGAGAGGAATAATGAAATAAGAGAAGAAAATTCAACTTTCGTGCCCATTTTTAAATTACCAAATTATCTACCAAGTTATATGTCTCTGACTATTAAATGTTAAGCTGACATATATCAGAGACATATAAACTGACGAACTATCAGAACAATTATACATAAAGAGATTAAATAATTTCATAACCATGCCTTACGACCTAACCTTGATTAATTGGCTAGCACTGGCGATTAAATAGATTTTGTTTGGTTCTGTTTTAAAGAGTGATATTTATATTAAAGCTGCTAAACGTTTGAATATTCATTACTTAATTGATTCTTTTTTGTTTAAATTTTGAAACGTAATTGAAATTGTAATCACCACAATCTTATTATATAAAATCAAAAAACGATGTACTCACTCATCACAAAATAACCGGAACCATTGAAAAGATTTTATTGAAATTTGAAGGAAAGTTAGCTTTTGTACGTATAACAGAGAGCCACTAAAATATTTTCGAAATTTCATTACTATGGGGAGAAACAGCCCCTCAATGTTTCTTTTTTCTGATAACATTGGCATTAACCCGTGAGAACACGCACCTGAGCGGCGCGCTCAGTAATGAGTGTTTTTTTGACTGTACTTCAACATTTTTAGTCCGAAACTTTTAGCACTGAGTGTACCTTCCAAGAAACAATCTGGCGTCAGTCTAGTGAACCTTTTATCCCCCTACCCCTCCTTCTAGTCAGTAAAAACCACTTCAGTTATGTCAAATGAGCGGAGCGCTCAGGTGCGTGTCGTGACAGTACAGTTACTTTTGTGTCCCAATATATTTGTTTTTATTTGTTATTAGTTATTGTAAGGTGTATATATATCTCTAATTTATATTATTTGTTGTGTGTTGTGATTTTACTATAAGCCATGGATATTGAGCGAGTTCAACGTAATATTCGAATATGGCTAAGTGACAGTGACGATGAATTGGGGGAAGACGAAAGGCCGTTGGGTGAAGAAGCCGGTCTAGATGAAGGTATAGAGGAGCAAGATGAACAGCAGTTTAGTGACCATCAAACTGACTCCGAAAATGAAGCGGGTGAGGCCGGAAACAGTGTTTTTGTGTCAGATGCAAGAGTTCCATACGTGCTAGGTAAAGACGCAATAACAAAGTGGCGTCTTCATAGCTTCCAACAAAACAGAATTAGAACCAGACAACATAACGTAGTGACTGAGGCTAGAGGGTTGAAGGGTAATGCAAGGAATGCTTTTACACCAATTGAAGCTTGGAAAATATTTTTTCCAAACGAAATAATCAATGACATTGTTATTCACACAAACCGACTCTTAGCAAAGATTAGGCCAAACTTTTCCCGAGAAAGAGACTGTAAAGACACTAATTCAGATGAACTTATGTCATTTTTTGGACTGTTATACTATGCAGGTTTACTAAAGTCCTCTCACTTGGATCTTTTTGATTTGTGGCAAAATACCATGATGTCGCCATCGATATTCAGAATGGTAATGTCAGTGAATCGGTTCAAGCTTCTGTTGCGAGCCTTACGATTCGACAACATTGAAGATAGGTTGGAGAGGAGACAAACAGATAAAGTGGCTCCAATTAAAGAGTTGTTTCAAGGATTTGTAGAACGATGTATGGCCTCATACAAACCGGGAACTAATTGTACTATAGACGAAATGCTAGCAAGGTTTTTTGGGCGGTGCCCATTTAGACAGTATATCCCAAGTAAACCAGACCGATATGGGATAAAGATATTTTCAATAGTCGATTCTGAAACTTATTTCACTTTGAAAATGGAAATTTATGCAGGAACACAACCAGAGGGACCTTATTCTGTAGATAATAGCCCATCAGCTGTCGTGAAGAGAATGATTGAGCCAATTGATTCAACAGGCAGAAATATAACCTGTGACAATTGGTTTACCTCAGTTACACTGGCTAGAGACCTTTTGCAAAATCACCGAACAACAATTGTTGGGACAATTAGAAAAAATCGCCCGGAAATTCCAGAAATGGTTACACAAACACGACAAATGCCCGAGAAAAGTAGCTTGTTTGTTTTTGCGGATAGGTGCACTTTAGTTAGCTACGTACCTAAAAAGAACAGAAATGTTCTTCTATTATCAACCATGCTCCATGATGACCAAATTAGTAGTGTAGAAATGGGGATTGAAGCGCAACCTTGAACTTTGGACTGTTGATCACGTGATCACCACGTGCTCACCACGGCCTCTGATTGGTCGAGAGCGGTCACGTGACTTTTTCAAGATGGCGGCGCCCATTTCCCGCCAAATTTCCTAACCTCACTTTTGATCACCACGTGTTGACCTTGAGGTCAACTTTACTATTGTTTACTACTGTTATCAGCCACGTGGTGACCTTGAAGGTTAAGTTTACTACGAGCACGTGGACCCCCCGCGATGACGTTGTCCTAGGTCAGTGTTGTGTGACGTCACGCCGTTTTCGCGCTCTGTTTTCTGACGTCACGCCGTATTTATTAAATTAATTGTATTTTATTTATTTAATGCTGTGGCAAAAAGTGTCGGTGGTCGGTGCCGGGATCGACCTGAGAACCTTTCGTTTGTGAGACGAAGTCGATACCACTGCGGCACAGTGACACACCCGAGAGGGTAACGTAAGTAGCGGCAGAAGAACGTGTGTGGCTTCGTTCGCTTCGCTCGACGAGCCACGTTATACTATATGAAATGTATTTTTAATTCGTATTTAATATAGTATTAATTTGTTCAGATGTGAAAAAAAACGCTTCGCTCGAGCCACGTTATACTATATGAAATGTATTTTTAATTCGTATTTAATATAGTATTAATTTGTTCAGATGTGAAAAAAAAACTCTTCGCTCGAGCCACGTTATACTATATGAAATGTATTTTTAATTCGTATTTAATATAGTATTAATTTGTTCAGATGTGAAAAAAAAGTCTGTTGGTTTGTCGTCTGCTCCTCAGCTGATGTGATGCCATATGAAAGATGCAAAAAAATGTCTGTTTTTCTTCATACTATATAAAATGTACCAACTGTTTTTTCGCAGTGTTACCAACTCGCACGATTAATTGCAAAAAAAAATATCTCAGTGCTGCCAATATACTATATATATATATATATATATATATATATATATATATATATATATATATATATATATATACAATATACTATAATAAATACATATACGATTATTAAATTGTACTATATTAAATACAAACGCGTTTTTCGTTGTTACAGTAATATTATTTTAATTCGTTATCCTTTTATATCCTTTTCGGTTGCGAATAAATACGTTAAAACGGTCGTCAAGTATTAGGAGAGCAAAGACTGGTAGGAGTTATCAATGTTACAGTTGCCGCGCGCTGTGCCACTATCAAATCAGCATGACCCGGCGACCTCTCCGTAAGATAGTCGCGACTGTCTCGCGAACTGATTATGTGACTGCTGCTCATTTCTGCTAGCCTGATACTTTATTTCTCATTACATGTTGTTCAGATTCCATATTTAAGTGGTTTATATATATTTAGTATATAGAAAATAAAAATCATACTATATTTTATTAAATATTTAATTTAGTATTTAAAAATCTTAAGGTAAAATACTATTCTATGAATTTAAATAGTACCTACATATAGTATGTGATATTCATATAATAATTAATATTTATATTTTCGAAAACTCTATGAAAAAGAACAGGTTGTGCTTCAATTAACTAGTGTATTTTTTCTTGTTACACAGTATACAGTATTAATTTGAATAATAATAGTAATATTTTGTATTTTATATAGTATTAATTTATTCTGCCCGTCTAACAAATAAACCAGAGGGTTTTTGTTTTTTGTTGATGTTGTCTAGTTTTTATTTTGTTTGTTTTTTTTTTTTTTTTTTTTTCATAACAGGTGATTTTTGTTTACAACAGCTGATGTGTATTCTGCTACCAGAGAACTCTTTGTATACGAGAAAATTTTCTAAGTCTAATTTTGCTGATAGATGATGTGGTTTGCTTCGCTTTTAACGAGTCATACCATATAAAGTACATGATGCATTTATAGTATATAAAATGTACCGATGTTTCCCATAATTTGTATTTAATATAATATTTATTTGTTCTGACCATTTAACCCAGATGTAAAAATACAATCTGTTGGTTTGTTGTCTGCTAGTATCAGCTGATGTGGTGCCATACTATATGAAAGATGCAAAAAAAACTGTTTTTCTTTATACAATATAAAATGTACCAACTGTTTTTCACAGTGTTACCAACTCACACGATTAATTGCATTATACTATATAAAATACATATATGATTATTAAATTATACCATAATAAATCATGTATACTATATAAAGTGTATATCAGTATTTTTTGTTGTTGTCGGTGTTGCCAACTTACGCTTTCATTCGTATAAACTATAATAAATCCGTGTACTATAATAAGTGCATCGATTCATCAGTATGGTCAACCAATAATTCTTTGTCACGTTATAATACAATAATTACTATGGCGGTAAATTTAAACAGATTGAAAAGGATTCTGGTTTTTATGTATCATATTTTATCTCAATATTGCACTTATATGAAGTACATTGTTCATATTAAATCACAATTTTCGTTGTACTATAATAAATGCAATTAATTTTTATATATAAATCGGTATACAAAATGTTTATTTTTAATATATACTTTAGTGGTAGTGAGACAGATATAAAAATTCATATAATTTAATACAAATCTGTAAAGAGAGGAAACTTCATTAGTATCTGGACATGCATTTTTCTCAACAACAACCAAAGTTTCTAGTTGGCTCTGGTGTCCTAAATAGTGACTTTTTTCTTTCATAAATGGTTCAATAATATTTAGAGCATTTATCCAAATAATAATTTGTATTTAATATATTAATTTGTTATGATAATTTAATATTCAAACCAGATGCAAAAAAATGTGTCGGTTTGTTGTCTGCTTCAGCTATTATAGCTGATGTGTCTTCTGCTAAAGGATAGAGATGTCTGAAATTTGTTAGTAAATTTGATATTTAGTTGATATTGGTAATGATTTAAATTATGAGTTAAGTAGTTCAATTATTATTCCCTCACACGTTAACTAAAACAATCGAATAATATTGAATTACGAGCCATATTTAGACATATGTAATATTGAAATATGTAGCATTTACTTTAAGATATCAAATAAAGCCTCTCTATTTACAAACTATCCCATTATTTTAACCTAATATGATAAATAATTACTTTATAGATGTACATTGCTGCAATTTATTATAAATTTACTACAATACTTCAATAAGTTACATTCTACTTATGACAAGGGTATCAAAATAAAATTTGCTATACATTTCATTTCAGACTTATTAAACAAAACGTCATTCATCATTTGCATACTTAAATCTTCTATTGAGAAGATTTTTTTTGAGTGAGTGTATAAATATAGAATGGGAAATAATAGTTTATTTTCTCTAACATAATAAAATAGGCTATAGATGTGAAATTCTCTATTCATTTTATTTCAGACTTCCATTAGGATCTTACACATGAGAGCCTTACGTAAAATTTAAATCTAATATGTTAAACACATTAGAGATTACAGTTATGTAAATATTAAATGGACAAAAATGTTTAATTTCTTCATGAAAGGATCTTCATACATGTCCAACTATTATAATATTCCTGAGAGAAACGATTAATTATAAATGGCACTTTAAGTTAATAACATGGTTTTTTCCTATTTTGTAAAGATAAATTCTCTTATTAAAAAATTAAGTAAATAAAAAAACAATTCTATGAATCCATTAATAACTGTATAGTGTATTAAATGTTGCATATTATTTTAACAATTTTATAATAATAATTGCCTTTTCTTATAAATTTCAACATAAATATCACAAACACGTATTGAAAACACTGAACTTTCAAATAACTTAAAAAAAAAAATTGTGACCGATTCAACATGAATAATTCATTTTAGTGAGGTCAGAATAACTTCATTAATATAGATTTATTAAAAAAAAGACATATTATTTGTTTATAGCAATAATAAATTATACTTTGTTACTAATTTTATCACATAAAAACTAAAATCATTAGCTCACTTTGAATGGAAAAAACAATTTAATACAATATAGATGTTAAATTCAATATACATTTAATTTCAGATATGCGTACAAAACGTTCTTCTACACTTGCATCCTTGAGTGCATACATATGCGTTATGTTTAAGATGAGACATGTCTTGTATATGAAAAATTATCTAAGTTCCATTTTATCAGTGTCCATATGTTGAGTAAGGATGAGAACTGAGTATCAGGCTTGTCAATTAGTTGAAAATTAGACCAATAATACATGTTTTTGATTCAACTCTATGTCCCTTAATTTCACTGGTTGTTAGACTTTAAATGAAATGTCCGTTCTATGAAACAGTCAAACTCCGTTAGCAACAATATTACATTGGTCATCCATGCTCATACTACTCACATTCACCTTAGAATACGTTCAATTTTGTGCTACCTTGTCATATCTAAGAATAATACTTTCTTATGGTTTCACTTAAAATGAGCCACGAGAGTAAATACTATAATGGACGTTATGTTTAAATAATTTGTATAACACAGGGTATACCAAATCAACCGTTTAAGTATATACTTCTTTTGTCTACATATCTTCTATATTCAGTTTAATGATAGAAATAAAGATGTAATGAAAATGATAGCAAAATAAATTAAACTTAGCTAAGTAAATTAATTTAGTGTTTTCATAATGATATTTTTATTAGTATTCGCATTATAGATTTCTAAATAAATGGCAAACTTTAGAGCTTGCAGTTCTGTATATCTGGATATATATTAAATGGATAAAAATGTTTAATATCTCAAATAAAGGATCTTCATACATGTCCATTTATTATAATAAACATGAGAGAAACGACTAAATATAAATGACACTTTAAATTAAAAAGTATAATTTTTTCCTATTTTGTAAAGATAGTTTCTCTTATCAATGAATTGGGTAAATAAAACAACAATTTTATGAATCCATTAATATTATAGTTTTCTCAATGTCCGTATTTTGTGCAGGGAAGAGAACTGAGTATTACTGTCGGCTGAGCAGAACGAAAGAAGGATAAACGAAAAAATTAGTTTAATTTCTTGTTAGTATAATGCAAATAAATGCAAGTCTGTGTCATTGATGAAAATAAAAGTATTATCGATTAACAATTAAGCTGACTTAGTGATATGGTTCAAGTGGGGTCAAGCATATGATAGCACACTCGAACTAGAAGTCTAAACTAAATATACCAGTTATATTAACTTTAAAACCTAAGTAAATCGGTCAAAAAGGTCATATATGAGTAACTAAATTAATAAAATATGTATTTTTTAATTAAATTGATTTTCAATTACGTTCATTCTAATTTTACGTGATTGAATTTTAGTTTTTTCTAAAATGCCTGATAAACATTGCTAATAAATGACTATAACACCAATGTTTTAATAGTTAACTATTCTGAATGTTTTACATTTGAGTAAACAAATACTATGATTAGTCGTTTAAGAGCTTTATATCAAGACATATTCTCTACTATGTATTGTACATTTACTTAACAGTAATATAAAATACTGGATTTATAAGATATAACATGATTTTACAGAGTTATATTTCAATTTTGTGAAGCGATAAATATCTAATAACGCTTAAATTGTATAGTGATAAAAGTTTTTAGATAACTAATGAGTAACTGGGTGTTTCTATATTTTTAGTTAATTTATATATTTATTTACCTCAATCACCCCATAAATATGAATTAATACAAGACATCAACATCACAGGAATGCGAATGACAATCAGTGTAAAGCCGGTTTTTCCTATTTTCTAAAAGATAATTAAACAGATAAAACAACAATTTATAATTCCGTTAATTACTACATAGTGAATTGAATGTTACACAGTATGCTACTAGTTCATAAAATAGTCTTTTGCTTTTGACTGATTTTAAGTGTATAATTTATTTTGTTAAACATGACAATACTAAGGAGAAAATGTAAATTACAAAACAAATACGACCAACCTAATTGCATTGAACTAGTGTCAGTCCATTTATAAATATACACTTATGTAAATGTTTTTTTTTCTGTGTGTGATCCTTATTGATCGACTTCTTTTAAATTACAAACTAAAACGACTTAGACTAGAATATACAAGCCTTGTAAATATAATACACTTCATATTTTGAACGGACAAAAACATTCATATACAACAATTATAAAAGGACAATCATTTTAAGACTTCATTTTTTATAAATACATATATTTATTTCAAATAATATTTTTTACGATGCCAGACAATGGTGTATATTAGACTAATGGATCATGAATGATCAGACAATACGCCGTTGTATCCTATGGTATATTGGTATAAAGGTGTCTTCTCTTGGAAAGTCAGTTTATCCAAACAAGGCTGATCATTACCACCTATGTAATATGACAATTAAAACCTTGTATACATATAATATAAAATTGATTTATTTCCATTGAAACTATCATATGGATAGTACTTGCTGTTCAAGTACAGTTTTATGTTATCTAAGTTACAATAATCCACCTCAATGACCTCATAAATGTGATTTAATACAAGACATCAACATCGCAAAAATGTATGAATCAATCGATTTCTTTTAAATGGTCAACTAAATTAGTTTAGGATAAAAAATGAAGGTATTATACAAATGATACACTTCTTATATCACCATTAGGATACTATGCATAAGAGCTTCAAATAAAATGTTAGTCTAAAATGCTTTACATATCAGAGCTTGCAGTTCTGTAAATATAACTAGATATTAAATGAACGAAACATTTTTTATTTCTCAATGAAAGGATCCTCATACGTATTCAACTACTCTATTAAAACTTAGCGAAATGATTTAAATATGAATGACACTCAGTGTAAAGCAGGTTTTTTCCTATTTTGTAAAGATAATCAAACGGATAAAACAACAATTTTATAATTCCGTTAATAACTACATAGTGAATTGAATGTTACATAGTATGCTACTTTTATAATTTATTTTGGTAAACATGAAAAAACAAATACGACCAACTTAGTTACATTGAACTGGTGTCAGTCCATTTATAAATATACTTTCATGTAAATTACAAACTAAAACGACTTAGTAGACTAGAATATACAAGTCTTGTAAATATAATACACTTCTGAGATATCCATTATGAGCTTTAACTTACTTTATAGTGTTTCACATATTATTGTTTATTGGGTATTGGGTATATTATGAGATATTTGGGTAAATAAAACAATATACGAGATGTTCTATGCAAGAAATATATCTTATTCTTTATTTATTTACACATTTTTCACATCTTTATTTACAAATATTGTCCTTGATCAGAATCTTTGAACTTGTGATTCTTCAACTCCTTTAAGCTCGGCCATTAGTCTGTTGTAGAGTTCTTCCCCACACTCTTTAGGACCGATGCTTTCAAACAATTTAATAAATGAGTATTCGTAATTTCTAACTTTGTTGCAAACGCTACAATCAGAACCACAAGCAGCTGTCTCTGTACGGTCTCTCTTAAATTTTATATTTTCTACATCCTCGACCAGTTCAGCCATTCTTTGAAGTTTTTCTTCAGCTTCTGGACTCCAGCTAGGTTTTGCAAATCTCAGCTCAAACATGACCATCAGCAAGTTTGCATACATTGTACCGATAGTGTTGATACCCGGATACATCTGGGTCGGAGTGTGATAAAGTGTCTGAACAATACCTTTATATAACCTGAAAACTGTATTGAAAAAGTGGTGGGCGGATAGTAACAGATTTATATAAAATGTTGTCAAAATCAAACGTTTATGCTTAAATAGGATCCAGAAGTTGTTATTTTATCTTTAAGATACTGTTTCATATAAACAATTCACTCTTAACAAGTGTGATAATATATAACTCACACATATGTTTACTACTGTACAAACAATTTTTAATAAATTAATAATTCTGGTTTTTTAAGCTAAAAATACACATATGAATGAAAATAATTTACGTTAAATTTCAATACTCATAACCTATATAAAAAGTCATGTGATATTTTTGTTATTTTTAGTATTATAAAAATTAAAGAATATGAAACTAAATCAACTGCCATGATGCTATTAAAAGAATCTCAGCCATATTACAGTTGTATTATTTTTTATGATAACTCTTTTTGACATTTTTTTCTTCAGTTAGTATACATTTTTATTTGTTTTTTTTCCCCCAAAAACTAGATATGATTTGGTTGCAACATGGTTAGTTTTAGTTGACAAAGCTCATAAACTGTAAAACTGTACATTGTGAAGCCCGATAAATGAATTTGAATGTTAAGTGCAGTTGAACATTCAATATACTCCCTTTCATCCAAATAATGAACTTTATAGTTTAAGTAACACTAAAAAATCATATACTGTACGAACTAAACTATACTTAGTCTAGGTGTGTAAATACAAATGTACATAACTAGACTTTATATTCGTATAATACATTTAAGTATGTAGAATTAACATAATGAACTTAGGTATAGGGTATTTATTTTATTTTACGATACCTATTTACGTTGTATTCATGTTATTTATGTATTTAATTTGGAATGGAAACTGTAATTTAGATAATAACTTATTTCTCATACACAGGGAATTATTAGCATTGATATTAAGTAACACTCAAATAATAATATGGAATGCAAACTATAAATTACTTTCAAAGCTAATTCACATTCACTTTGTCTTATTAGAATTGATATTAGAGGCATTCTAGATAATTTATATGACGTTTGTGTAAATAAAACCATATGTCTATTTTAAACTAGCCAAGGCCAGAGGATTAAGGCAATGAGGAAAGAACAAAGTGACCCAAATGCCGTTCAAAGACAAATAGGTAAAACACAGTTAGTTTGAATACATAATATCTATTAACATAGCTTTATTCATTAAAATTATACGCATATAATACAATTTTAAAACAACCGTTATAAACTCAATTTGTCCTACTTCAAATCTACGTTTAATGTATAATTTTCATTACGTTTTAAACTTTAATTTTTACTATTTTAACTAAAGAATATCCCAAAGACAGATATAGTAGCTTACGGTAACTTTTTAGTGCAACTTCATTGAATTCGAATTGTAGACATACACATACAAAAGGGGCTTATAATACTAAGTATACTGTATAATTTTATAATTTTTACTGTGGATATTTAATTTAAAACAGGAAATATTATTTGTACTCATGCTATAACAAATCGATGTCAGCAGTGGCCTCTTACTTTATCTATGGTTATCTTGACTTATTACTACGGGTCATCGTGCTAAGGTTAACCATTTTGCATTCAAACTGGTTATAAGAAATAATCGTATTTTATTAACAATATTGTTAGACTCCATTCTGTGTACATTTTATTTACATGCTTATACGTAATTAAATTTTCATTTTTTTTTGGTTTGTTTTGCTATATCTAATACGAATATAATATTGCAAATTCTGAATTTACTAATAAGACAGTGCATGAGACATAAGTTAACATTAAAATTTTATATTTTGCATTATTTTAAAAAAAATTAGTATGACTAGGATACTTCATTTCACTATGCAATTACCTCTAAACTGATCATTATGAGCAGTAGAGGTTTTATATTATACTCTAAATGATAGCACATATCGTTGCAGACTTTACAAAAGCATTTAATAAACTACGCATTTACAATTCAATATTGTATAAATGTTGAATACCAATAATATCCTATGAAAAAAATAGTTTAAAATAAGATTTCCTGTTTTAAATTAAATATCCACAGTAAAAATTATAAAATTATACAGTATACTTAGTATTATAAGCCCCTTTTGTATGTGTATGTCTACAATTCGAATTCAATGAAGTTGCACTAAAAAGTTACCGTAAGCTACTATATCTGTCTTTGGGATATTCTTTAGTTAAAATAGTAAAAATTAAAGTTTAAAACGTAATGAAAATTATACATTAAACGTAGATTTGAAGTAGGACAAATTGAGTTTATAACGGTTGTTTTAAAATTGTATTATATGCGTATAATTTTAATGAATAAAGCTATGTTAATAGATATTATGTATTCAAACTAACTGTGTTTTACCTATTTGTCTTTGAACGGCATTTGGGTCACTTTGTTCTTTCCTCATTGCCTTAATCCTCTGGCCTTGGCTAGTTTAAAATAGACATATGGTTTTATTTACACAAACGTCATATAAATTATCTAGAATGCCTCTAATATCAATTCTAATAAGACAAAGTGAATGTGAATTAGCTTTGAAAGTAATTTATAGTTTGCATTCCATATTATTATTTGAGTGTTACTTAATATCAATGCTAATAATTCCCTGTGTATGAGAAATAAATTATTATCTAAATTACAGTTTCCATTCCAAATTAAATACATAAATAACATGAATACAACGTAAATAGGTATCGTAAAATAAAATAAATACCCTATACCTAAGTTCATTATGTTAATTCTACATACTTAAATGTATTATACGAATATAAAGTCTAGTTATGTACATTTGTATTTACACACCTAGACTAAGTATAGTTTAGTTCGTACAGTATATGATTTTTTAGTGTTACTTAAACTATAAAGTTCATTATTTGGATGAAAGGGAGTATATTGAATGTTCAACTGCACTTAACATTCAAATTCATTTATCGGGCTTCACAATGTACAGTTTTACAGTTTATGAGCTTTGTCAACTAAAACTAACCATGTTGCAACCAAATCATATCTAGTTTTTGGGGGAAAAAAAACAAATAAAAATGTATACTAACTGAAGAAAAAAATGTCAAAAAGAGTTATCATAAAAAATAATACAACTGTAATATGGCTGAGATTCTTTTAATAGCATCATGGCAGTTGATTTAGTTTCATATTCTTTAATTTTTATAATACTAAAAATAACAAAAATATCACATGACTTTTTATATAGGTTATGAGTATTGAAATTTAACGTAAATTATTTTCATTCATATGTGTATTTTTAGCTTAAAAAACCAGAATTATTAATTTATTAAAAATTGTTTGTACAGTAGTAAACATATGTGTGAGTTATATATTATCACACTTGTTAAGAGTGAATTGTTTATATGAAACAGTATCTTAAAGATAAAATAACAACTTCTGGATCCTATTTAAGCATAAACGTTTGATTTTGACAACATTTTATATAAATCTGTTACTATCCGCCCACCACTTTTTCAATACAGTTTTCAGGTTATATAAAGGTATTGTTCAGACACTTTATCACACTCCGACCCAGATGTATCCGGGTATCAACACTATCGGTACAATGTATGCAAACTTGCTGATGGTCATGTTTGAGCTGAGATTTGCAAAACCTAGCTGGAGTCCAGAAGCTGAAGAAAAACTTCAAAGAATGGCTGAACTGGTCGAGGATGTAGAAAATATAAAATTTAAGAGAGACCGTACAGAGACAGCTGCTTGTGGTTCTGATTGTAGCGTTTGCAACAAAGTTAGAAATTACGAATACTCATTTATTAAATTGTTTGAAAGCATCGGTCCTAAAGAGTGTGGGGAAGAACTCTACAACAGACTAATGGCCGAGCTTAAAGGAGTTGAAGAATCACAAGTTCAAAGATTCTGATCAAGGACAATATTTGTAAATAAAGATGTGAAAAATGTGTAAATAAATAAAGAATAAGATATATTTCTTGCATAGAACATCTCGTATATTGTTTTATTTACCCAAATATCTCATATACCCAATACCCAATAAACAATAATATGTGAAACACTATAAAGTAAGTTAAAGCTCATAATGGATATCTCAGAAGTGTATTATATTTACAAGACTTGTATATTCTAGTCTACTAAGTCGTTTTAGTTTGTAATTTACATGAAAGTATATTTATAAATGGACTGACACCAGTTCAATGTAACTAAGTTGGTCGTATTTGTTTTGTCATGTTTACCAAAATAAATTATACAAGTAGCATACTATGTAACATTCAATTCACTATGTAGTTATTAACGGAATTATAAAATTGTTGTTTTATCCGTTTGATTATCTTTACAAAATAGGAAAAAACCTGCTTTACACTGAGTGTCATTCATATTTAAATCATTTCGCTAAGTTTTAATAGAGTAGTTGAATACATATGAGGATCCTTTCATTGAGAAATAAAAAATGTTTCGTTCATTTAATATCTAGTTATATTTACAGAACTGCAAGCTCTGATATGTAAAGCATTTTAGACTAACATTTTATTTGAAGCTCTTATGCATAGTATCCTAATGGTGATATAAGAAGTGTATCATTTGTATAATACCTTCATTTTTTATCCTAAACTAATTTAGTTGACCATTTAAAAGAAATCGATTGATTCATACATTTTTGCGATGTTGATGTCTTGTATTAAATCACATTTATGAGGTCATTGAGGTGGATTATTGTAACTTAGATAACATAAAACTGTACTTGAACAGCAAGTACTATCCATATGATAGTTTCAATGGAAATAAATCAATTTTATATTATATGTATACAAGGTTTTAATTGTCATATTACATAGGTGGTAATGATCAGCCTTGTTTGGATAAACTGACTTTCCAAGAGAAGACACCTTTATACCAATATACCATAGGATACAACGGCGTATTGTCTGATCATTCATGATCCATTAGTCTAATATACACCATTGTCTGGCATCGTAAAAAATATTATTTGAAATAAATATATGTATTTATAAAAAATGAAGTCTTAAAATGATTGTCCTTTTATAATTGTTGTATATGAATGTTTTTGTCCGTTCAAAATATGAAGTGTATTATATTTACAAGGCTTGTATATTCTAGTCTAAGTCGTTTTAGTTTGTAATTTAAAAGAAGTCGATCAATAAGGATCACACACAGAAAAAAAAACATTTACATAAGTGTATATTTATAAATGGACTGACACTAGTTCAATGCAATTAGGTTGGTCGTATTTGTTTTGTAATTTACATTTTCTCCTTAGTATTGTCATGTTTAACAAAATAAATTATACACTTAAAATCAGTCAAAAGCAAAAGACTATTTTATGAACTAGTAGCATACTATGTAACATTCAATTCACTATGTAGTAATTAACGGAATTATAAATTGTTGTTTTATCTGTTTAATTATCTTTTAGAAAATAGGAAAAACCGGCTTTACACTGATTGTCATTCGCATTCCTGTGATGTTGATGTCTTGTATTAATTCATATTTATGGGGTGATTGAGGTAAATAAATATATAAATTAACTAAAAATATAGAAACACCCAGTTACTCATTAGTTATCTAAAAATTTTTATCACTATACAATTTAAGCGTTATTAGATATTTATCGCTTCACAAGTAAAATCATGTTATATCTTATAAATCCAGTATTTTATATTACTGTTAAGTAAATGTACAATACATAGTAGAGAATATGTCTTGATATAAAGCTCTTAAACGACTAATCATAGTATTTGTTTACTCAAATGTAAAACATTCAGAATAGTTAACTATTAAAACATTGGTGTTATAGTCATTTATTAGCAATGTTTATCAGGCATTTTAGAAAAAACTAAAATTCAATCACGTAAAATTAGAATGAACGTAATTGAAAATCAATTTAATTAAAAAATACATATTTTATTAATTTAGTTACTCATATATGACCTTTTTGACCGATTTACTTAGGTTTTAAAGTTAATATAACTGGTATATTTAGTTTAGACTTCTAGTTCGAGTGTGCTATCATATCGCTTGACCCCACTTGAACCATATCACTAAGTCAGCTTAATTGTTAATCGATAATACTTTTATTTTCATCAATGACACAGACTTGCATTTATTTGCATTATACTAACAAGAAATTAAACTATTTTTTTCGTTTATCCTTCTTTCGTTCTGCTCAGCCGACAGTAATACTCAGTTCTCTTCCCTGCACAAAATACGGACATTGAGAAAACTATAATATTAATGGATTCATAAAATTGTTGTTTTATTTACCCAATTCATTGATAAGAGAAACTATCTTTACAAAATAGGAAAAAATTATACTTTTTAATTTAAAGTGTCATTTATATTTAGTCGTTTCTCTCATGTTTATTATAATAAATGGACATGTATGAAGATCCTTTATTTGAGATATTAAACATTTTTATCCATTTAATATATATCCAGATATACAGAACTGCAAGCTCTAAAGTTTGCCATTTATTTAGAAATCTATAATGCGAATACTAATAAAAATATCATTATGAAAACACTAAATTAATTTACTTAGCTAAGTTTAATTTATTTTGCTATCATTTTCATTACATCTTTATTTCTATCATTAAACTGAATATAGAAGATATGTAGACAAAAGAAGTATATACTTAAACGGTTGATTTGGTATACCCTGTGTTATACAAATTATTTAAACATAACGTCCATTATAGTATTTACTCTCGTGGCTCATTTTAAGTGAAACCATAAGAAAGTATTATTCTTAGATATGACAAGGTAGCACAAAATTGAACGTATTCTAAGGTGAATGTGAGTAGTATGAGCATGGATGACCAATGTAATATTGTTGCTAACGGAGTTTGACTGTTTCATAGAACGGACATTTCATTTAAAGTCTAACAACCAGTGAAATTAAGGGACATAGAGTTGAATCAAAAACATGTATTATTGGTCTAATTTTCAACTAATTGACAAGCCTGATACTCAGTTCTCATCCTTACTCAACATATGGACACTGATAAAATGGAACTTAGATAATTTTTCATATACAAGACATGTCTCATCTTAAACATAACGCATATGTATGCACTCAAGGATGCAAGTGTAGAAGAACGTTTTGTACGCATATCTGAAATTAAATGTATATTGAATTTAACATCTATATTGTATTAAATTGTTTTTTCCATTCAAAGTGAGCTAATGATTTTAGTTTTTATGTGATAAAATTAGTAACAAAGTATAATTTATTATTGCTATAAACAAATAATATGTCTTTTTTTTAATAAATCTATATTAATGAAGTTATTCTGACCTCACTAAAATGAATTATTCATGTTGAATCGGTCACAATTTTTTTTTTTTTAAGTTATTTGAAAGTTCAGTGTTTTCAATACGTGTTTGTGATATTTATGTTGAAATTTATAAGAAAAGGCAATTATTATTATAAAATTGTTAAAATAATATGCAACATTTAATACACTATACAGTTATTAATGGATTCATAGAATTGTTTTTTTATTTACTTAATTCGTTAATAAGAGAATTTATCTTTACAAAACAGGAAAAAACATGTTATTAACTTAAAGTGCCATTTATAATTAATCGTTTCTCTCAGGAATATTATAATAGTTGGACATGTATGAAGATCCTTTCATGAAGAAATTAAACATTTTTGTCCATTTAATATTTACATAACTGTAATCTCTAATGTGTTTAACATATTAGATTTAAATTTTACGTAAGGCTCTTATGTGTAAGATCCTAATGGAAATCTGAAAGAAAATGAATAGAGAATTTCACATCTATAGCCTATTTTATTATATTAGAGAAAATAAACTATTATTTTCCCATTCTATATTCATACACTCACTCAAAAAACATCTTCTCAATAGAAGACTTAAGTATGCAAATGATGAATGACGTTTTGTTTAATAAGTCTGAAATGAAATGTATAGCAAATTTTATTTTAAAACCCTTGTCATAAGTAGAATGTAACTTATTGAAGTATTGTAGTAAATTTATAATAAATTGCAGCAATGTACATCTATAAAGTAATTATTTATGATATTAGGTTAAAATAATGGGATAGTTTGTAAATAGAGAGGCTTTATTTGATATCTTAAAGTAAATGCTACATATTGTAATATTACATATGTCTAAATATGGCTCGTAATTCAATATTATTCGATTGTTTTAGTTAACGTGTGAGGGAATAATAATTGAACTACTTAACTCATAATTTAAATCATTACCAATATCAACTAAATATCAAATTTACTAACAAATTTCAGACATCTCTATCCTTTAGCAGAAGACACATCAGCTATATAGCTGTAGCAGACAACAAACCGACACATTTTTTTGCATCTGGTTTGAATATTAAATTATCATAACAAATTAATATATTAAATACAAATTATTATTTGGATAAATGCTCTAAATATTATTGAACCATTTATGAAAGAAAAAAAAGTCACTATTTAGGACACCAGAGCCAACTAGAAACTTTGGTTGTTGTTGAGAAAAATGCATGTCCAGATACTAATGAAGTTTCCTCTTTTTGCAGATTTGTATTAAATTATATGAATTTTTATATCTGTCTCACTACCCCTAAAGTATATATTAAAAATAAACACTTTGTATGCCGCACGCGGCAACTGTAACATTGATAACTCCTACCAGTCTTTGCTCACCTAATAACAAGAAATTAAAATTTAACTTAAATTAATATATATTAACAAATATACATTTATTATTGTAATAAAAATAGATAACTATAAACGTGTAAGCTGTTTCAAAGATATTCTAACTGATTTATATATAAAAATTAATTGCATTTATTATAGTACAACGAAAATAGTGATTTAATATGAACAATGTACTTCATATAAGTGCAATATTGAAATAAAATATGATACATAAAAACCAGAATCCTTTTCAATCTGTTTAAATTTACCGCCATAGTAATTATTGTATTATAACGTGACAAAGAATAAATATCGGTTGACCATACTGATGAATCGATACACTTATTATAGTACACGGATTTATTATAGTTTAATACGAATGAAAGCGTAAGTTGGCAACACCGACAACAACAAAAAATACTGGTATACACTTTATATAGTATACATGATTTATTATGGTATAATTTAATAATCATATATGTATTTTATATAGTATAATGCAATTAATCGTATGAGTTGGTAACACTGTGAAAAAACAGTTGGTACATTTTATATAGTATAAAGAAAAACAGTTTTTTTTGCATCTTTCATACAGTATGGCACCACATCAGCTGATACTAGCAGACAACAAACCAACAGATTGTTTTTTTACATCTGGTTTAAATGGTCAGAACAAATAAATACTATATTAAATAGAAATTATTGGAAACATCGGTACATTTTATATACTATAAATGCATCATGTACTTTATATAGTATGACTCGTTAAAAGCGATGCGAAACCACATCATCTATCAGCAAAATTAGACTTAGAAAATTTTCTCGTATACAAAGAGTTCTCTGGTAGCAGAAGACACATCAGCTGTTGTAAACAAAAATCAGCTGTTATGAAAACTATACAACAAGAAAAAAACTCTCTGGTTCATTTGTTAAACGGTCAGAACAAATTAATACTATATAAAATACAAAATATTATTCAAATTAATACTGTATACTGTGTAACAAGAAAAAATACACTAGTTAATTGAAGCACAGCCTGTTCTTTTTCATAGAGTTTTCGAAAATATAAATATTAATTATTATATGAATATCACATACTATATGTAGGTACTATTTAAATTCATAGAATAGTATTTTACCTTAAGATTTTTAAATACTAAATTAAATATTTAATAAAATATAGTATGATTTTTATTTTCTATATACTAAATATATATAAACCACTTAAATATGGAATCCGAACAACATGTAATGAGAAATAAAGTATCAGGCTAGCAGAAATGAGCAGCAGTCACATAATCAGTTCGCGAGACAGTCGCGACTATCTTACGGAGAGGTCGCCGGGTCATGCTGATTTGATAGTGGCACAGCGCGCGGCAACTGTAACATTGATAACTCCTACCAGTCTTTGCTCTCCTAATACTTGACGACCATTTTAACGTATTTATTCACAACCGAAAAGGATATAAAAGGATAACGAATTAAAATAATATTACTGTAACAACGAAAAACGCGTTTGTATTTAATATAGTACAATTTAATAATCGTATATGTATTTATTATAGTATATTGTATATATATATATATATATATATATATATATAGTATATTGGCAGCACTGAGATATTTTTTTTGCAATTAATCGTGCGAGTTGGTAACACTGCGAAAAAACAGTTGGTACATTTTATATAGTATGAAGAAAAACAGACATTTTTTTTGCATCTTTCATATGGCATCACATCAGCTGAGGAGCAGACGACAAACCAACAGACTTTTTTTTCACATCTGAACAAATTAATACTATATTAAATACGAATTAAAAATACATTTCATATAGTATAACGTGGCTCGAGCGAAGAGTTTTTTTTTTTCACATCTGAACAAATTAATACTATATTAAATACGAATTAAAAATACATTTCATATAGTATAACGTGGCTCGAGCGAAGCGTTTTTTTTTCACATCTGAACAAATTAATACTATATTAAATACGAATTAAAAATACATTTCATATAGTATAACGTGGCTCGTCGAGCGAAGCGAACGAAGCCACACACGTTCTTCTGCCGCTACTTACGTTACCCTCTCGGGTGTGTCACTGTGCCGCAGTGGTATCGACTTCGTCTCACAAACGAAAGGTTCTCAGATCGATCCCGGCACCGACCACCGACACTTTTTGCCACAGCATTAAATAAATAAAATACAATTAATTTAATAAATACGCCGTGACGTCAGAAAACAGAGCGCGAAAACGGCGTGACGTCACACAACACTGACCTAGGACAACGTCGTCGCGGGGGGTCCACGTGCTCGTAGTAAACTTAACCTTCAAGGTCACCACGTGGCTGATAACAGTAGTAAACAATAGTAAAGTTGACCTCAAGGTCAACACGTGGTGATCAAAAGTGAGGTTAGGAAATTTGGCGGGAAATGGGCGCCGCCATCTTGAAAAAGTCACGTGACCGCTCTCGACCAATCAGAGGCCGTGGTGAGCACGTGGTGATCACGTGATCAACAGTCCAAAGTTCAAGGTTGCGCTTCAATCCCCATTTCTACACTACTCAAATTGACCCCTCTTCTGGAGATAAAAATAAACCTGAAATAATAACTTATTACAACAAAACAAAAGGAGGCGTGGATATAGTGGATAAAAAAAGAAAACAGTATTCAGTGAAGAGAGTGTGTAATAGATGGCCTCTAGCGATATTTTTTACCCTTATAGACATTGCAACGATCAACAGTCATATTATTTATCACATGAATACAAATTCTGTTGTTTCTAGAAGATCGTTTATAAAACAACTTGCGCAGGATCTAGTGAAAAACCAACTTAGAACAAGAATGGAAAATCCAGCATTGCGCCCAGACCTAAAATCTCTCATAAAGATGGAATTAGGTATTCAGGAGCCACCTCGTGAAGTTAGGAATGAACAAGTTCAACGTGAAAAGTGTCAATATTGCCCTCGATTAAAGAACAGGAAAACAAAAGTCCGTTGTGCATCATGTGGTGCGGCAATTTGTGGCGAACATACAGTGACTACTTGCACCGGCTGCCATAATGACAATGAACACCCACAAGAATACTATGAAGACTAATTTTGACAAGTAAGAACTATACATTCATTAGGTTCATATGTATTTCAAATATTACATTTTAAATTTTACAATCACTAATGAATCAAATTTTTATCATACATTTTAATGTGGCCCAATTTATTTCGTTTATTGTTGGACACAATTAAATCATGTTGTTACAATTTTGACTAAGCTTATTTTTTCCTGCTTGTTATTAATCAATTTTAGAATAAAAACTCAAGTGTTTTAGGCTTTTATTCTAAAATATATGGTTTTCAGACGAACTGGGCGCAGCGCTGAGGTGCGTTCTATGGCCGGAGTTTCTACTGCGCGTGTTCTCCCGGGTTAATTTAATTTAATAATTTATTTCGAACAGCTGAAAAAAAACATGGCACAAAATCTTGGCTAGATTGGTTTTCATTGTGAAATGTTTAAGGTAAGTTCCACTAACCCTGTCATGATTTCACTACTTTGCATCCTCCTAAAGTAGGCTTGTAGGGTTTTGTAGACTATGAAAACTTATTACCAGGAGGACGGCCAAGGCTAAGTGTTTATGTTGATGTGATGGTTTAGAGAGGAATACGGAGGAAGTGTAAGCAAGCGTAGAGTACCACTCCGTAGCGAAGCTGTCGGTTATATGTTATATATCCAACTACCATGATTGTAATGTTACTTACACAAGCGTTTTTTCCACTTTTCGAAACTGTTTTTATTGTATGTTTAGAACCCATATTTTTAGTTGAACGGACATTCATTCAACGGTCTAAGATAAGTCTGAAATGTTCTTCACCTTGAGCTTTTCTTTGGATATCCCTTTAATAGGGAGAGTTGAAACTTAATCTTGTTGTCACAGCCAACAATATAAAGATTCCTTGATAAACTCCTGGTTTTACGCCGTCCTGGACCTTTTTGCCCATAAATCAATCTCAGGAAGGAACGAAAAACTCACCCAAGACTCACTTAGTCCTCAATATATTCACCTGTAACAAAACAAAAAAAATTTATTTTTATTGAAAAAAACTTTACTCAACAGTTTACATGGGCCTGCAGGCCTGTGCGTGAACTTTATTCAACGAGTGAAGTACCGACCGTTAGCTCAGTGGGGATTCGAACCTTGGATCTTGCCCTCCGCAGTCCTAAGCCTTTAGGCAATCGATATAGAGTTAGTGTGTACGTAAATTAAATTGACTTTACCCAATATAAACAATGTAGAAACGTTTTTCAGAATACACGTGTTTTCTTAACCAACTTATCTGCTCATGTGCTCTCTCGAATTTCTTTTGAGTATAAGGCTAACATAAAAGTTAACTTTGAAAATAATTTAAAATACACAATGTAATGTGCATTAAGTCGAAAAGGGTGTAAAATTTTATAAGTCCTAAAATTCAATTAAACTAAGGATGTTCATTGTTTAATTGAACAATTAAACAATGAAGATTAATTGTTGTAAAGATCCATCAGATATACGCGAGAAAATGAGAGTAGGCCTTCATGTTTCTAAGAAAAACGCATTTCAGTACTTTCTCAAAGTGGCTATTGAAATATAATATTTGAAAGTAGTTTTTATTTCATCAGCTTCAACAGGTTATTAGCTCAAAATTTATGATTTTTATTTTGAAAATTTAAAAAATCTGGTTACAATAATTTTAGAAATAAAAATGTAGTTGTAATTTGTAAGAGAACGATTTTTGTGAATAATTAATTGACACAAACTACTAGTTTGCTAAAAACTGCTAGTATGACACAAACTGCTAGTACGACACAAACTACTGACACAAACTTCTAGTATGACACAAACTGCTTGTATGCCATAAATCACTAGTATGCCACACTGCTAGTATGACACAAACTGCTAGTATGCTTCAAACTGCTAGTATGACACAAACTTCTAGTATAACACAAAATGCTTGTATGGCACAAACTGCTAGTATTCCATAAATTACTAGTATGACACACTGCTAGTATGACATAAACTGCTAGTATGCTACAAACTACTAGTAAGACACAAGCTACCAGTATGGCACAAACTGATAGTATGAAACAAACTTCTAGTGTAACACAAAATGCTAGTATGACACAAACTTCTAGTATAACACAAAATGCTAGTATGGCTCAAACTGCTAGTATGTCATAAATTGCTAGTATGACACACTGCTAGTATGACATAAACTGATAGTATGCTACAAACTGCTAGTATGACACAAACTGCTAGTATGACACAAACTGCTAGCATGATACAAACTGCTTGTGTGCTTAAGTTGTTGTTGTCAATGAAACGTTCATACTATGGAGTTACACAGTATCAGCCTTACCCAGAATTTGGCCGCAGACCAATCTTTTTTAGTACGATTATTACATATTTTTTCCCTTAGACATTCTTTTACATATTTG